>ML321464.1:0-12131 GCA_005239505.1 Nicotiana paniculata
GTTAGATAGAGATTCCAAAAACTTTAGAGAATAATTATAGGCATTCTCTTACTCGTCATGACCTTAGTCATGACTATGTAATCAATTCGGGTGCGACAACTCATGTCCCCGAATCTAACTCAAAACATTAATTAAATAAGTGCGTCGTGAATCGCGGGTACATTTCATGTGGCGCGGTTTGCAACGTGTCCAAATAATAAGTGTACGTCATCGTGACTTGTATTAAAATAATTCCATAAATATTCAAAAAGCGTTTTAAAAAGTGAAAAAAAAGGGCTAAGATGCACAATAGATTTAAAAATATGTAAATAATTAGATAATTTAGGCCAAATATTAATAGTTAAGCGACCGTGCTAGAACCACGGAACTCGGGAATGCCTAACACCTTCTCCCGGGTTAACAGAATTCCTTACTCGGATTTNTGACAGTGATCTTTTACTATTTCTATTGACAAAATTAATAAACTAACGATTAACTAACATTATGGTGTAAATAATTATAATAAAGGTCTAAGGTTATAGTTTCCCCCGTCGGTGAACTTCCTTCTTGGATACTTCTTATAGTTTGGTTAGTTGCCTCTATCAATCATGAACACTCTATCTACCATAAATCTCTCTCAAGTAATTATGATAATTTACTAGATGCACTCTCTCAAGTTACGCTAGCTAGATTGCATTACAGTTCACTTTAGATTGCACCCGAAGTATCGTTATGTCTAATCCAACTTCTAAACCCTCGGTTATGACTTTAGTCTATACTATGGGATTGGTGTTGTTCAAACAACTACCTAAATATGCACTCTCTCTCAAGTAGATACATAATAAATAGGAACAGCTAATTGAGGGCCCTTCAATCAACTACAACAAGAACGTAGTTGAACAAATAGAGATTAATCAACCAATCAAAACTATATTAATATCACAATAAGTTTATCCCCCAACGGGTTCCACCAAAACCCTAGATTAAGAAACTTAGCTACTCATATTCATAAGAACCAATTCTAAAATAACTTGCATAATTGAATTACAAAATAATAAGTAAAAGCTATGAAAATCAATGTTTGCTTCACTGAGTAGTAATCCACACGTTGTTCTTTACTTCAATGGCTTCTCCCCCTTCAAGTTGTATTTTTGGGTCTATTTATATGTTTGGGATAAACCCTAGTTGTGTAGGAGACTTCTATTCCAACCGGAAAACACTTAAAACCTTTAAAACTCGGAATTGACCGGACAGGGACCCAGGCGTTAAGCCCCAAACGCCCTCTTATCGCCAGGGCAGACCTGGCTTTAGGGGTCTAACGCCCCACTAACGCCAGGCTAACCCTGGCTTTAGGGGCCAAACGCCCCACGAATGCCCGGGTTGGCCTGACTTTAAGGCCAAAACGCCCGGCTATAGCCCGGGTCACTCCTTTTCGACTCTTGAGCGTATTTTCGACGTTCATGCATCCATTTAGCTCGGTTTCCATCTCCAATGCACCTACACATGAAATAGACTCCATTATGCACATAAAAAGTGTATTTTTATCATTAACGCACATAAAATGTAAGGCATATAACGTGTTAAACCATGAATTCTAGCCACGCATCACCTCTACCCCTCCCGCTACCCACCGAGGCTAGCCTCTCGCACCTTCTAACTGGGGCTTCTATACTTCTCCTCTTAACATGCCCGAACCATCTTTTTCTGAATAACTTCATTCCTAATCTTATCCAACCGGATATGCCCACACATCCACATTAACATCCTCATCTCAGCTACTTTTAGCTTCTGGGTATGAGAGTTCTTGACAAGCCAACACTCTGCTCCATACAACATAGTCAGTCTAACTACAACCTTGTAGAACTTATCTTTAAGTCTCAGCGGCACATTCTTATCACACAAGACATCGGAAGCGAGCCTTCACTTCATCCATCCTGCTCCGATACGATGCGTGACTTCTTCATCAATCTCCCTGTTACCTTGTATTATAGATCCAAGATACTTTAAACTTACCTTTCTTGGGGATGACTAGCGTATCAAGCCTCACCTCCATATCCTATTCCTGCATATCATTGTTGAACTTGCCCTCCAAGTGTTCCGTCTTGGTCCTGCTCAACTTGAAAACATTAGACTCCAGGGTCTGCCTCCAAACCTCCAGCCTCTCGTGAACACCACCTCTTGTCTTGTCGATTAAGACGATGTCATCAGCAAATAACATACACCATGGCACCTCACCTTGAATGTGTCTCGTCAAAGCGCCCATTGCCAAGGAAAATATAAATGGACTAAGAGCTGATCCCTTATGCAACCCTATCATGATCGAAAAGTGTTCTGAGTCTCTGATAGTAGCCTATATTATGCAATGTAGACGCTATTTATACTCTAAATTAACCATACTTTATTGATGTTTAAATTGATAAAAATAACAAAATGCTCTAATTGAGATTTTTATGTTGTGCAGGCACTCCGAGCTAGGAGGAAGATGAAGAGAGTTTTGGAGTCAATTTTGTACATACAAGGCCAAAAAATGATAGCTCGGATGAAAAAGAGCAAGAAAAGGCAAAGAAAACAGTGAAAGCCAGGCCCGCGATGGAACGAGGCGCAAAACAGAAAGCTAGTGAACGATCGCGGTCGAGTTCGCGGTTGAGACCGTGGTCGAGGATTTAACAACAGAAAATTTTAGGGGCTAAAGTTTAAATTTCTAGGCAATTAACCTAAACCTATAAGAGCCCAAAACTCGCCCAAAAATAAGTAAAAGCTTGTTTTAGACTCGATTGGAGGCAAGAACAAGTGGGAGGAGATCAAGCTATCTTTAGAGTTTTTCTTTCTTCTTTTTACCATTAATTGTGAATCATGAACCATATTATTGCTTTATTTTATTTTAGTGCGAGTAGCTAAACATTCAGTCTAGGGTTGATGGAACCAATTGTTGGATGAAGTTTTTAACTCTATTCTGATACAATCAAGCTGTGTTTGTTCTATGATTGTTCAACTACTTTCTATTGTGATTAATTGAATGGTCCCTTGATTAATCGTGTCTAAGTGCCTTCTGTTGCTTGAGAAAGAATACTTGGTTAGATTTTTGTTGAACAACACCACTTTTGGGTAATTAAAGAGATTAATTACTTGAATTTAAAAGTGGATTTAGAAATAACGAAGCTTTGGTGGGATAACTCTGAGTTGCATAAAGTGTTAGCTAGAGTAGTTCGAAAGAATGCTTCTAATAAATTACCGTAATTGATCGAGAGATGATTACGGTAGCCCATAACTCATAATTCTCATAGAATATTACAGCGAGATTATAACTAAAGAGTTAAGAATTAATCCGGTAATTGGAGAAATCAACCCTAGATCTTTATACCCTTGAATTCATCTTTATTCTTGATTATTGTTAGTTTTATTATCATTTTACTTTAGCTAAATAAATCCATAGGTTATTTATAAAAATATTGCATCCGAAAATTGTCTGAGCTTGTTGTTAGCATTATTAAGAGTTGTAGGAAATAGGTTAGTTTCCTGTGGATTTGACTCCGAACTTAAACCGAATTATATTTGCAGCGACCGTTTTGTCCTTTTTATAAGATATAGTTGGGCGTGATAAAATTTTGGCGACGTTGTCGGGGAACTAACGATGTAAATTACTACAACATAGAAGAATTGCTAGGATTTTTAGTTTAGATCAATTTTCTACGGTGTTATAAACTTTTCCATTGAAATTATCACGTTGGAACTCTCCTCTGACTCAGGTGTATGCCTAAAAGCTCTTCTCGGACTGGTGAACTTTTCGAAGGACTCTCAGATCCCGAGAAAACATTTAGGGCATTAAACTGTGCCAACAAGAAGAACAAACAACCACAACAAAAACACCAACTTGAAATTGAAATGGACAACATGGATGACGTCGATGCAAACAATGGGAACAACCGGGTTGATCCGAATGATGGAGTCGTGGCACCTCTTGTGCCAGAAGCTGCTTTTTATGATTGGGCACAACCAACTGCTGACAACCTGGCCACCGCCATTGCTATGCCCCAGATACAAGCAGAGTTATTCCAGATCACCAACAACATGCTGCATCTACTGCATAATAAGGGACTGTTCTCCGGGTCACACATTAAAGACCCACAACAACACTTGAAAAATTTCTTGTCTATTTGTGTGACCCAAAAGAAGACGAATGTGACCCCGGAAGCCATCAAGCTGCTAATGTTTCCGTTCTCAATTACTGGAGAGGCTCAGACTTGGCTGAATTCACTCCCAATAAATTCCATTGTCACTTGGGAGGAATTAGTCAAGCAGTTCCTAAACAAGTTCTATCCTCCCAACAAGACTGCAAGGTAGATTGATGGGATATTGCAGTACAAGCAAAAACCGACTTGAACCTTGCAGGAAACATGGGAAAGGTTCAAAGGGATGCTAGTGAAGTGTCCACACCATGGCATTCCAAACCAGATGCTTAGCCAGAGATTCTACATGGGTTTGGCAGACAATTTGAAAGCTAATGTAGATGCTTCAACTGGGGGTGCATTCTGGAGCAAGACATTCATAGAGTGCAAGATTCTTCTCGATAAGATGGCTCAGAATTCAGACTGGATGACGAGAGGTGCGACCCTAACACCAATAGTGCATTCTTTCCCTCTTGACCCAAACAATTCACATGCAGAGAACATAGCCACACTCATGACTCAGATGATTATACTAATAAAGAAGATTGACAAGATGGGTACAAAGCAAGTTTATATTGTTGATACGACAAATGGAGGATTGTGTATCCCTTGTATTAAACAGTCTTATATGTGCTCATGGAGTGGAGAGAGTGATAACCAGGGCTTCAGAGAGGACATGAACTATGTTAATAATTTTGGGGGTCAGAGGCAAGGAGGACAACAATGGGGGCCAGCACCTAACTAGCAGTACATGCCCAACATGCCACAACCTGTATGTATACGACCACAAGGCCAAGTGGTGCCATATCAAAGGCAACAGGGCTATCAACAGCAGCACCAATAACAGTTGACATATCAGCCACCTCATCAGCAACAAGACAACAACATGGTAGAAATTAGGGGCATGCTGCAACAACTCATGGGAACAAATGGTAAGATGCAGGAAAAGTTGGCAGCACATGACTCAGCAATTAAAGGTATTGAAACTCAACTGGGAAAATTGTCCATGGCCTTAAACAACCGCCCCCAAGGAACATTATCGACAGACACAAATATTAATCGAAAGGAGCAAAACCCAAATCAGCTAATGGCAGTAAGTCTCTGGAATAGGAGAGATTTAGACAGAGAGCAAGAAGTTGCTCAATCTAGAAGAGAGACTACGCTAGCCACTCCAGTTCCATTAGAAGAAGATGAATCAGCAGAACTCACTAAAGTGATAGTTGAACAGGCACAGGTTGACAAGGGTAAGACAAAAGAGCGTGAACAAGTCCTAGAACAGGTGGTACCTATTGTGCCACAATATTCCAACAAAAAACAACCAGCAAGCAATGGACAAAGAGTGACTCCTGCACCATTCCCTCCAAGATTGACAAAACAAAAATAAGATGATCAATACAGGAAATTCATGGAGATGCTTCGCCAGATTCAACTGAATATTCCCCTGATGGATGCTTTAGGGGAAATGCCAGGATATACAAAGATGATGAAGGACCCGATGTCGCGGAAATTTGACTTCCATGACCTGCCCAGTGTAACTCTAACATAGACCTGCAGCACGGTGGTGACAAGACCTATGGCCCAAAAGATGTCTGATCCAGGTAGCTTCACTATTCCGTGTACTATTGGGAGTTATTCTTTTACAAAAGCATTTTGTGACTTGGGAGCCAACCTAAACTTGATGCCCTTGGCAATATCTACAAAACTGGGCATTGGTAGAGCTAGGCTGACCTCGATGCTGCTGCAACTGGCTGATCGCACGGTTAAAAGACCGACGGGAATTCTTGATGATGCACTGGTGCAAGTGGGAAAATTTGTATTCCCTGCAGACTTTGTTATTCTGGACTACCAGGTAGATGAAGAGACACCCACCATTTTGGGAAGGCCATTCTTAGCCACTGGGAGAGCGTTGATTGATTGTGAGACTGGAGAGCTAAAAATGAGGCTGAACAATGAAGAAGTAATATTCGATGTTCAATAATCCATGAGGAGACCCAGTGAATATGAAAACTGCTCGCTAGTGGAGGCTGTGGATGTGATACTGCAAGAAAAGGATGAGACCCTTAATGTCAAAGATCCATTGGGAGCCTGCTTGACAAATCTAGAAGAAATGGATGGTGAAGGGTTGGCAGAGTGGGTCATAGCCCTCGAGGGTCAAGGATTCTGGAAAAGGGAACCTCAGTTCGAGCCCCTACATTTAGAAGAGAGAGTGACACCACCTGCAAAGCCATCAATAGAGGAACAACCACAACTGGACTTGAAACCGCTTCCAAACCACCTTAGGTATGCTTTCTTGGGCCCCAATTCTACTTTTCCTGTTATTATATCATCTGGATTGCTAGCTGCGCAGGTAGAACAATTATTGCAGGTATTGCAAGAATGCAAGACTGCCATTGGACCATGGCAGACATAAAGGGTATCAGCCCAACCTTCTGCATGCATAAGATTCTTCTGGAAGAGGGGCACAAACCTTCCAGGGAACATCAACGACGGCTAAACCCAAATATGAAGGAAGTAGTAAAGAAGGAAGTGATCAAGTGGTTGGATGCGTGCATCGTCTTCCCCATCTCTGATAGCAATTGGGTCAGTCCTGTCCAGTGTGTGCCGAAAAAGGGAGAAATGACGGTCGTGCAAAATGAAAAGAACGAGTTGATATCAACTTGTATAGTCACGGGGTGGAGGATTTGCATGGACTATCGAAAACTGAACACAACCACCCGGAAGGACCATTTCCCCTTGCCTTTCATTGACCTGATGTTGGACATGTTAGCTAGGCGATCCCACTTCTGTTTCTTGGACGGATACTCGGGATATAACCAGATCTGAATATCCTTGGAAGATAGAGAGAAAACATCCTTCACTTGTCCGTATGACATCTTTGCCTTTTGGAGAATGCCCTTTGGACTTTGCAACACACCAGCCATATTCCAACGATGCATGTTAGCCATTTTTACTGACATGGTTGAGGATATTATGGAGGTGTTTATGGATGATTTCTCCGTAGTGCGGGGATTTATTCGAAGAAAGTCTTCACAACCTAAGAAGGGTGCTCAAAAGATGTGTGGAGACAAATCTGGTGCTGAATTGGGAGAAGTGCCATTTTATGGTACAAGAAGGAATAGTGTTGGGGCATAGAGTGTCCAAAAAGGGAATTGAAGTCGACCATGCCAAATTTGATGTGATCGAGAAGCTTCCAGCTGTCACACCTCCTTTTTTCCACTATCCCTCGATAAATAAAAAATGGGGTAATAAGGGAGTTTTTCCAATTAAAGTGACATAAATCGATTTTGGAATTTATTATTATTTCAGAGTCGCCACCCGGATTTTTGATGATGTTCCGGGACACCGTTTATTGAAATCCCAAACCGAGGAAATTTAGACTATGTTTAAAAATTTCTGCGAACCAGAAATCCGGGTAAGGAATTCTGTTAACCCGGGAGAAAGTGTTAGGCACTCCCGAATTCTGTGGTTCTAGCACGGTCGCTTAATATTTGGCATAATTATCTAATTATTTACATGTTTCAAACCTATTGTGCATTTAGCCTTTTTAAATTTTAACCGCTTTTAATATTTATGGATTTATCTTGAAACAAGTCACGATGGCGTGCACTTGTTTTATTTTGGACACATTATAACTGCGCCACATGAAATGCACCCGCAATTACGACGTGTGATTTTTATTATAATTTGAAGTTGAAGACGGGGACATGAGTTGTCGCACCCGAGTGTAGATTACGCGGTCAAGACTATGGTCATGACAGTTTTATAGGGCCTATTTGAGGCAATTAGAGTCAGGGGCATGAGTTGCCACTCCTGAGTGTAGTTTATTGTAATTTTTGAAATAATATAATTTACCAAATTTTCCAAACTAAAGGGCATGATTCTATCTAGATGGTATGTGAAGATTGTCTAAAATTAAATCTACTAACCTAAAGGACAAGATTTTTGGGCTATGGCCATATTTTAGCCCCAAATTGTTTCAACTCTTTTTACCAATCCTAATTGTGGTTAGTTCGTAGGATAGGTAGTTTAGACAATTTAGCCAAGCGTGACTAATCAAGGATACTAGCAGGAATAGCTACCCAACAACTTTAATGTAAAAAATCAAAATCAGATTTGGATAATTACTGTCATTTTTTACCACTAAACGATGCTGTTTTTAGGAAGTAGTCTTCATGTATAAAGAAAATCAACGTGTTTAACATAAGTTATACAAATGGAAGCGCTGAAATAAAGAAAGTATTCTCAAATTCCAATTAAGTATTAGTCATTGTATGCCATATTACATGGATATCTTAAAATAAGAGAAAATAGGAAATAAATGTTTAAAACTACCGAAAAATATAATTTTTTTAACTTCCTAGGCTGTCACGTTAATGAGAAGAAACGACAAACTTGAAGATTAGATTCATAATGTCCAGTCCGATTTATTACAACACAAAAAATAAATGGTCTAATAAATGCACTGTTACATCACTTGTACTATAAATGAGACTAAATTAATCAATCGGAAGCTAATGGTTGCTTCTGTGCAGATTTGCAGTTGCTATTGAGTCTTGAACAACATTGAACCCTTATGCATCAACATAGAATTGATCTGCCCATTGAGGAGGGGTCAGGCCCAGCCCTTTTAATGTTATTTTTGAAACTGGATGATCCCTAACAAATATTTAAGCCCTTTTAGTTGGGATAAACCTGACCATTGGGTCAGATTCATATTTTAGTGTTGTTTTATACTAGTAACATCTATTACAAGCCTAAGAAATACAGAGCTACTCCTAAATAAATAAGAATTTCAAATTACTACTCCAGCTAGACATCTTTTTGGTTAATCTCAATATCATTATCTGTGAATCCTCTAACCAAAGGATTTTTTAGGTATCATTCTGGAAGGAATCATGACCATGTAGAGGTCAATTCACTTTGACCTTGATACGGTTACTGCTGAACATAGTTCCTTATGCATGTGGGATGAATCTGACCATGGAAGGGGTCAGATTCAACTCCATGGCAGTCATCTTCCGTGACATTCAACTCATACAATGACTTTGATTCTTTAGGCATTTTTAGAGGATGAATCTGATCATTCAAAGGTTTAGATTCCTCACCCTAATGCCCTTTTTTTAGCCACATACTTTATACCCCTTTTAAAGGGTAAACTTCAGCCCACCATACCAATGTTTGTGCACTCATCATGGGGTGAGTTTGATTATTGAGGAACCAAGCTCATCTACCCTAGTGCAAGTTACCCTAATATGCTAAACAAATATAAAATTAACATTTAACTACCAAATCTGAATGTATTGACAGAAACATAATGAATAATCAAACTGATTCCGAAGAGTTGCATACATTCAAATAATAATAACCTTACTTCAGTTTTTATATCAAGAAGGAAGGATAAGAGGATTCAGATTCATACAACCTTAAAGTAAACATAACACGAGTCAACCATTTCAGCATAAAGTTCTGGATTCAATAAAATTCTGTCTAAAGTTCATTGTTACATACTTTTAAAGAGAAAGAAAATCCAGCAAGAAACTTGACCAAATAAAGGTCAAGTATGAACAATAAACAACAAGAAGGAAGGGAGATCAGCAGCAGCAAACAGAAAACCAAAGAAAACCCAGTAGCCCAACAGGAATTGACCCAGAATTCTTGGATATGAATGTAAGAATCTAAAGGAGAGAAACAGAAGCTGAAAACTAGACCATATCTTTATGAACTTAATTCCAAAAGATATCAGATATCTATTTGCTTTTCTACTAATATATTTTTTTGAAATTTTTCGTTTATGAATGGACATTACTCTGATTTTTCTGTGCTTTTAAAAATGCTTTCAGCAGCTCAGAGAGATTCTTTTTTTTTTAGAATGTCCAGAAAAAGAAGATCATCCTCCTCCCTATCTGTCCCCCTTTTTTGTGAAAAATGAGAAGGTCTATTTATAGGGAGCTCAAGGATGGGATATGCTTTTGACATATACCTTATCCAAAAGGCTGGAAAAATAATACTAATAGTACATAGGGCAGCTGTCAACCATATCTTTGGGACAGCTGCCCCTATTCTAGAACATTCTTACTTATTAAAAGACCCTTTTAACATTAAGAGCCTGATTTCCCAAACTGAGTTACCTAATATATCCCTTGAAGTCCCAGAAATTACCATTTGGTAACCAGGGTTAAACTTGCTTGGGGTTGACTATTAACTCTAGTTAATTAAACCTAGTTAGGTTCCTTAGTTAATTAGGTATCAACTCTGGTCTAAGTCAATCACTTTAGTCCTTAGGTTAGCTGATTTTTTGGTTTAATTCAATCTAAATGTGACTAATTAACTTAACCAAATCAGTCCCCCCAAATTAACTCCCATCAGGCTCAAGTTAATCACTCAAATTAACAACTCAGGCTTGAATCACTAATCAAAATCAGTTAAGCAATCAATAACCCAAACGAGGTCTTAACATCTTAACTAATTTACTGACTAATTATAAACCATGATGCACACTCAATGAACTAACAACGATTAGCAAACCATTAAGGACATGAGAACAATAACTAATCAAATAGAAACAAGCAAGAATAAAGCTAACTAGACCTAAATAATCTAAAAACAGTGATTAACATGAATTTTTGGTTTTAGTAACATGTAAAAATGTAAGGAAAGAGGAAGAATACTCGTAGAGGGTTTTGGACGAACTACGGCGACTAGCCGGAGTTTGGCCGGACTACGGCGACCTCCAAAAGTGACCCTTACTCACATGAATCGACGGTTCTCGTTGAGAACCATCGACTCATGTAAGTTTGAGTCACAGAGTCGCTTGGGATCATTTTCATCATGTTCTAGGGTTTTCCATTTCCAGATCTGAGATTAAAGAAATTTGAATGATTTTTTGGTGAAATAGATGGTAGGAAATGGTTGAGAAGGGGGAGGAGATTATTTGGTCAAAAGTTGGGGTTGATTGGAGAAGCTCCGCCGCTGGTAGGTGAATTCTGGCGGCGGAAACCTAGGGCGGCTAGGGTTTGGTCGAGGAAGAAGAGAGAGAGACGAAGGGGAGGGGAGGCGGCTAAGTCTTGGGGGGTTAGGCTTTGGGTGAAATGAGGGTAGGGGGGATGTTAGGACAATTGTATACTAAAGGGGGTGGAGTTCCTGGCCGTCTGATCTATTTCAATCAATGGCCAGGATTCAACCAGTTAAACCAAACGGGGTCGTTTGAGTAGTGTATGGGGCAGGCCAAACTTCAACATATTGGGTGCTGAAGTCTTTTAAAAATGAACGAACTAACTTCAGCATGTTGGGTGCTGAAGTCTTACAAATGAACTAAATAACTTCAGCGTATTGGGTGCTGAAGTTTTTACAATTAAACTAAATAACTTCAGCATTTCTGCTGAAGTTTTCACAAATGAATTAATAACTTCAGCATTTCTGCTGAAGTTTTCAAGAATGAACTAATAACTTCAACACTTCTGCTGAAGTTTTCACGAATGAAGTAATAACTTCAGCACTTTTGCTGAAGTTTTCACGAATGAACTAATAACTTCAGCACTTCTGCTGAAGTTTTCACAAATGACCTAATAACTTCAGCACTTCTGCTGAAGTTTTTCACAAAAGAACTAATAACTTCAGCACTTCTGTTGAAGTCTTCACAAATGAATTAATAACTTCAGCACTTCTGCTGAAGTTTTCACGAATGAACTAATAACTTCAGCACTTTTGCTGAAATTTTTACAAATGAACTAATAACTTCAGCACTTCTGTTGAAGTTTTCACAAATGAACTAATAACTTCAGCACTTCTGCTGAAGTTTTCACAAATGAACTAATAACTTCAGCACTTCTGCTGAAGTCTTTTTTTTTTTTTTAAAAGCGGGTATTGGGCTGGGTTGCTGGGTCGTGTAGAGTTAGGGATTGGGCCTGAGTAATTTTGGCCCAAGTCTGATTTTAATCCCTATTAAATTCAAATCTAATTTAATCCAAGAAATGTAGTAATTAATTT
>MDKI01039488.1:0-12797 GCA_005239505.1 Nicotiana paniculata
GTTATGGTTCCTTGGGTCATATTTAATGTCCTGGACAAATATCATGCGACGCGGTACCGGCTCTGTACCATGGCGTCCAACATGGACCATGGCTGGCGATAATACAGGCACGACTGGCGGAATTCCAGTTTAATTGCCATAAAATGCCAAAAAATGTAATTTGATCATTTCAAAGCGTTGGTTATGGTTCATTGGGTCATGTTTGCTATTCCTGACAAATATCATGCGATCCGATACCGGCTCCGTACCAAGGCTTGCGGCCTGGACCATTGCAGGCGATAATACATGCACGACTGACGGAATTCCTGTTTAATTGCCATAAAATGCCAAAAAATATAACTTGATCATTTCGAAGCATTGAGTATGGTTCCTTGGGTCGTATTTGATGTCCCGGACAAATATCATATTATCCGGTACCGGCTCCGTACCAAGGCGTCCGGCCTTGACCATGGCAGGTGATAATAAAAGCATGACTGGCGGAAGTCCAGTTTAATTGCCATAAAATGCCAAAAATGTAACTTGATCATTTCAAAGTGTTGGTTATGGTTCCTTGGGTCATATTTAATGTCCCGCACAAATATCATGTGACCCAGTCTCATCTCCGTACCAAGGCGTCCTGCCTGGACCATGGCAGGCGATAATACAAGCACGACTTGGAAGAATTCCAGTTTAATTGCCATAAAATGCCAAAAAATGTAACTTGATCATTCCAAAGTTTTGGTTATGGTTCCTGGGGTCATATTTGATATCCCGGACAAATATCATATGATTCGGTATCGGCTACGTACCATGGCGTCCGGCCTGGACCATGGCAGGCGATAATACAAGCACGACTTGGAAGAATTCCAGTTTAATTGCCATAAAATTCCAAAAATGTAACTTGATCATTTCGAAGAGTTGGTTATGGTTCCTTGGGTCATATTTAATGTCCCGAACAAATATCATGCGACGCGGTACCGGCTCTGTACCAAGGCGTCCAACATGGACCATGGCAGGCGACAATACAGGCACGACTGGCGGAATTCCAGTTTAATTGCCATAAAATGCCAAAAAATGTAATTTGATCATTTCGAAGCGTTGGTTATGGTTCATTGGGTCATGTTTGCTATTCCTGAAAAATATCATGCGATCCGATACCGGCTCCGTACCAAGGCTTGCGGTTTGGACCATTGCAGGCGATAATACATGCACGACTGACGGAATTCCTGTTTAATTGCCATAAAATGCCAAAAAATATAACTTGATCATTTCGAAGCATTGAGTATGGTTCCTTGGGTCGTATTTGATGTCCCGGACAAATATCATATTATCCGGTACCGGCTCCGTACCAAGGCGTCCGGCCTTGACCATGGCAGGTGATAATAAAGGCACGACTTTCAGAATTCTAGTTTAATTGCCACAAAATGCCAAAAAATGTAACTTGATCATTTCAAAGCATTGGTTATTGTTCCTTGGGTCATATTTGATATCCAGGACAAATACCATGTGATCTGGTATCGACTACGTACCAAGGCATCCGGCTTGGACCATGGTAGGCAATAATACATGCACGACTCACGAAATTCCAGTTTAATTACCATAAAATGCCAAAAAAAAGTAACTTGATCATTTCGAAGCGTTGTTTAGGGTTCCTTGGGTCGTATTTGATGTCCTGGAGAAATATCATGCAATCCGGTACTGGTTTTGTACCAAGGCGTCCGGCCTGGGCCATGCCAGGCGATAATAAAGGCTCGACTGGCGAAATTCAAGTTTAATTGCCGTAAATGCTACAAAATGTAACTTGATCATTTAGAAGTGTTGGTTATGGTTCCTTGGGTCGTATTTGATATCCAGGAAAAATATCATGTGATCCAGTACCGGCTCCGTACGAAGGCGTCCGTCCTGGACCATGGCAGGCGCTAATACAGGCAAGATGGCGGAATTCCAGTTTAATTGCCATAAAATGCCAAAAAATGTAACTTGATCATTTCGAAGCGTTGGTTATGGTTCCTTGCGTCATATTTAATGTCCCGGAAAAATATCATGCGACCCGGTACTGGCTTCGTACCAAGGCGTCCGGCCTGGACCATGGCAGGCGATAATACAAGCATGACTGGCGGAAGTCCAGTTTAATTGCCATAAAATGCCAAAAATGTAACTTGATCATTTCGAAGTGTTGGTTATGGTTCCTTGGGTCATATTTAATGTCCCGCACAAATATCATGTGACCCAGTATCATCTCCGTACCATGGCGTCCTGCCTGGACCATGGCAGGCGATAATACAGGCACGACTCGCGGAATTCCAGTTTAATTGCCATAAAATGCCAAAAAATGTAACCTGATCATTTCGAAGCGTTGGTTATGGTTCCTTGGGTAATATTTCATATCTAGAACAAATATCATGTGACCCGGTACCGGCTCAGTACCAAGGCGTCCGGCCTGGACCATGGCAGGCGATAATAGAGGCACGTCTGTCGGAATTCTAGTTTAATTGTCATAAAATGCCAATAAATAAAACTTGCTCATTTCAATGGTTCCTTGGGTCATATTTTATATCACGGACAAATATCATGCGATCCGATACCGGCTCCGTACCAAAGCATCCGGCGTGGACCATTGCAGGCGATAATACATGCACGACTAGCGGAATTCCAGTTTAATTGCCATAAAATTCGAAAAAATGTAACTTGATCATTTCGAAGCGTTGGTTATGAATCCTTGGGTTGTATTTGATTTTTTGGAAAAATATTATGCGCTTCGGTACCGGCTACGTTTCAACGCGTCCAGCCTGGACCGTGGAAGGCGATTATGCAGGCATGAATTGGCGGAATTCTAGTTTAATTGCCATAAAAAGTCAAAAAAAGTAACTTGATCCTTTCGAAGAGTTAGTTGGGTTGTATTTGATGTCATAGACAAATACCATGTGATCCGGTACCGGATCCAAATCGAGGAGTCCGGCCTGGACCATGGATGGCGATAATACATGCACGACTGGCTGAATTCCAGTTTAATTGCCATAAAATGCCAAAAAATATAACTTGATCATTTCGAAGTTTTGGTTATGGTTCCTAGGGTCATATTTGATTCCCCGGACAAATATCATGCGATTCGGTACCGGTTACGTACCAAGGTGTCTGGCCTGGACCATGGCAGGCGATAATGCATGCACGACTCGCGGAATTCTAGTTTAATTGCCATAAAATGCCAAAAAATGTAACTTGATCATTTTGAAGCATTGGTTCTGGATCCTTGGGTCGTATTTGATGTCCTGGATAAATATCATGTGATCCGGTACCATCTTCGTACCAAAGCGTCCGGCCTGGACTATGGCAGGCAATAATACAGGCACGGCTGGCGGAATTCCAGTTTAATTGCCATAAAATTCCAAAAAATGTAACTTGATCATTTCGAAGTGTTGGTTATAAATCCTTGGGTTGTATTTGATTTCCCGGACAAATATCATGCGCTTCGGTACCGGCTGTGTTCCAACGCGTTCGGCCTGCACCATGGAAGGCGATAATGCAGGCACGAATTGGTGGACTTCTAGTTTTTTTCCATAATAAGTCAAAAAATGTAACTTGATACTTTCGAAGAGTTGGTTATGGTTTATTGGGTTGTATTTGATGTCATGGAGAAATATCATGTTATCCGATACCAGATCCACACCAAGGCGTCTGGCCTAGACCATGGATGGTGATAATACAGGCACGACTGGCTGAATTCCAGTTTAATTGACCTAAAATGCAAAAAAATATAACTTGATCATTTCGAAGTTTTGGTTATGGTTCCTAGTGTCATATTTTATGTATCGGACAAATATAATGCAATTCGGTACCGGCTATGTACCACGGTGTCCGGCCTGGACCATGGCAGGCGATAATAAAGGCACAACTAGGCGGAATTCCAGTTTAATTGCCATAAAATGCCAAAAAATGTAACTTGATCATTTCGAAGTTTTGGTTATGGTTCCTAGTGTCATATTTTATGTATCGGACAAATATAATGCAATTCGGTACCGGCTATGTACCACGGTGTCCGGCCTGGACCATGGCAGGCGATAATAAAGGCACAACTAGGCGGAATTCCAGTTTAATTGCCATAAAATGCCAAAAAATGTAACTTGATCATTTCGAAGTTTTGGTTATGGTTATTTGGGTCTTATTGGATGTCCCGGAAAAATATCATGCGATCCGGTACCGCCTACGTACCACGGCGCCCGGCCTGGACCATGGCAGGCGATAATACAAGCACGACTTGGCGGAATTCTAGTTTAATTGCCATAAAATGCCAAAAAATATAAGTTGATCATTTCGAAGAGTTGGTTATCGATCCTTGGGTTGTATTTTATGTCGCGGAAAAATATCTTGCGATCCGGTACCGGCTCCATACCAAGGCGTCCGGCCTGGACCATGGATGGCGATAATACAGGCACGGCTGGCGAAATTCCAGTTTAATTTACATAAAATGCCAAAAAATGTAACTTGCTTATTTCGAAGCATTGGTTATGGTTCCTTGGGACATATTTAATGTCACGGACAAATATCATGCGACCCGGTACCGGCTCCGTACCAAGGCGTCCGGCCTGGACCATGGATGGCGATAATACAGGCACGGCTGGCGAAATTCCAGTTTAATTTACATAAAATGCCAAAAAATGTAACTTGATCATTTAGAAGCGTTGGTTATGGTGACTTGGGTCATATTTGATGTCACTGACAAATATCATGCGACCCGGTACCAGCTCCGTACCAAGGCGTCCGTCCTGGACCATAGAAGGCGATAATACATGCACGACTGACGGAATTCCAATTTAATTGCCATAAAATGCCAAAAAATGTAACTTGATCATTTAGAAGCGTTGGTTATGGTGCCTTGGGTCATATTTGATGTCCCCAAAAAATATCATGATATCCAGTACCATCTGTGTACCAAGGCGTCCGGCCTGGACCATGGCAGGCGATAATACACGCACGACTGGCGGAATTCTAATTTAATTGCCAGAAAATGCAGAAAAATGTAACTTGATCATTTGGAAGCTTTGGTTATGGTTCCTTGCGTCGTATTTGATGTCCAAGACAAATATTATGCGATCCGGTACCGGCTCCGTACCAAGGCGTCCGGCCTGGACCATGGCAGGCGATAATACAGGCACGACTGTTGGAATTCCAGTTTAATTGACAATAAATGCCAAAAAATGTAAATTGATTATTTCAAAGCGTTGGTTATGGTTCCTTGATTCATATTTCATATCCAGGACAAATATAATTCTACCTGGTACCGACTTCGTACCTAGGTGTCCGGCCTGGACCATGGCAGGCGATAATACAGGCACGACTGTTGGAATTCCAGTTTAATTGACAATAAATGCCAAAAAATGTAAATTGATTATTTCAAAGCGTTGGTTATGGTTCCTTGGGTCATGTTTAATGTCCCACATAAATATCATGCAACCCAGTACCATATCCGTACAAAGGCGTCCGGCCTGGACCATGGCAGGCGATAATACAGGCACGACTGCTGGAATTCCTGTTTAATTGCCATAAAATGCCAAAAATGTAACTTGATCATTTCGAAGCGTTGGTTATGGTTCCTTGGGTCATATTTCATATCTCGGACAAATATCAAGTGACCCGACATCGGCTCCGTACCAAGGCGTCCGGCCTGGACCATGGCAGGCGCTAATACAGGCACGACTGGCGGAATTCAAGTTTAATTGTCATAAAATTCCAAAAACTGTAATTTGATCATTTGGAAACGTTGGTTATGGTTCCTTGATTGATATTTCATATCCAAGAAAAATATCATGCGACCTGGTACCGGCTTCGTACCTAGGTGTCCGGCCTGGACCATGGCAGGCGAAAATACAGGCACGACTGTTGGAATTCCAGTTTAATTGACATAAAATGCCAAAAAATGTAAATTGATTATTTCGAAGCGTTGGTTATGGTTCCTTGGGTCATGTTTAATGTCCCACACAAATATCATGCAACCCAGTACCATCTCCGTACCAAGGCGTCCGGCCTGGACCATGGCAGGCGATAATACAGGCACGACTGGCGGAATTCCTGTTTAATTGCCATAAAATGCCAAAAATGTAACTTGATCATTTCGAAGCGTTGGTGCTGGTTCCTTGGGTCATATTTCATATCACAGAGAAATATCATGTGACCCGATATTGGCTCCGTACCAAGGCGTCCGGCCTGGACCATGGCAGGCGCTAATACAGGCACGACTAGCGGAATTCAAGTTTAATTGTCATAAAATTCAAAAAAAATGTAACTTGATCATTTGGAAACGTTGGTTATGGTTCCTTGGGTCATATTTAATGTCTCACACAAATATCATGCGGCCTGGTACCATCTCTGTACCAAGGCGTCCGGCTTGGACCATGGCAGGCGATAATACAGGCACGACTGGCGGAATTCCTGTTTAATTGCCATAAAACGCCAAAAAATGGAACTTGGTCATTTCGAAGCGTTGGTTATGGTTACTTGGGTCATATTTCATAACTTGGACAAATATCATGTGACCCGGTACCGACTCCGTACCAAGGCGTCCGGCCTGGACCAGGGCAGGCGATAATACATGCACGACTGTCGGAATTCTTGTTTAATTGTCATAAAAAACGAATAAATGTAACTTGCTCATTTGAAAGAATTGGTTATGGTTCCTTGGGTCATATTTGATATCACGGACAAATATCATGCGATACAATACGGCTCCGTACCAAGGCGTCTGGCGTGGTCCATGGCAGGCGATAATACATGCACGACTGACGAAATTCCAGTTTAATTGCCATAAAATGCCAAAAAATGTAACTTGATCATTTCGAAGTGTTGGTTATGGTTCCTCGGGTCGTATTTGATGTCCCAGAAAAATATCATGAGATTCGGTACCGGCTCTGTACCAAGGCGTCCGGCCTGGTTCATGGCAGGCAATAATACAGGCACGGCTCGCGAAATTCCGGTTTAATTGCCATAAAATGCCAAAAAATGTAACTTGATCATCCCAAAGTTTTGGTTATGGTTCCTGGGGTCATATTTGATATCCCGTACAAATATCATGTGATTCGGTACCGGCTACGTACCATGGCGTCCGGCCTGGACCATGGCAGGCGATAATACAAGCACGACGCGGCGGAATTCCAGTTTAATTTCCATAAAATGCCAAAAAATGTAACTTGATCATTTCGAAGCGTTGGTTATGGTTCCTTGCGTCATATTTAATGTCCCGGACAAATACCATGCGACTCGGTATCGGCTTCGTACCAAGGCGTCCGACCTGGACCATGGCAGGCGATAATACAGGCACGACTAGCGAAATTCCAGTTTATTTGCCATAAAATGCCAAAAATGTAACTTGATAATTTCGAAGCGTTCGTTATGGTTCCTTGGGACATATTTCATATCCCGGAAAAATATCATGTGACCCGGTACCGGCTCTTTACCAAGGCGTCCGACCTAGATATTGTTAGGTGATAATAAAGGCACGACTGTCGGAATTCCAGTTTAATTGCCAAAAAATGTAACTTGATCATTTAAAAGCGTTGGTTATTGTTTCTTGGGTCATATTTGATATCCCGGACAAATACCATGTGATCTGGTACTGACTCCGTACCAAGGCGTCCGGCCTGGACCATGGTAGGCAATAATACATGCACGACTGACGGAATTCCAGTTTAATTGCCATAAAATGCCAAAAAAAGTAACTTGATCATTTCGAAGTGTTGTTTATGGTTCCTTGGGTCGTATTTGATGTCCCGAAAAAATATCATGTGATCCGGTAACGGCTCCGTACCAAGTAGTCCGACCTGGACCACAGTAAGCGATAATACAGGCATGACTGGCGCATTTCCAGTTTAATCGCCCTAAAATGCCAAAAAAGTAACTTGATCCTTTCGAAGTGTTGGTTATGGTTCCTTGGGTAATATTTGATGTACCGGACAAATATCATGCGATTCGGTACCGGCAACGTACCACGATGTCCGGCCTGGACCATGGCAGGCGATAATAGAGGCACGACTTGGCGGAATTCCAGTTTAATTGCCATAAAATGCCAAAAATGTAACTTGATCATTTCGAAGAGTTGGTTATGGTTCCTTGGGTTGTATTTGATGTCCAGGAAAAATATCATGCGGTCCGGTACCGGATCCATACCAAGACGTCCGTCCTAGACCATAGATGGCGATAATACAGGCACGACTGGCGGAATTCCAGTTTAATTGCCATAAAATGCCAAAAAATGTAACTTGATCATTCCAAAGTTTTGGTTATGGTTCCTGGGGTCATATTTGATATCCTGGACAAATATCATGTGATTCGGTACAGGCTACGTATCATGGCGTCCGGCCTGGACCATGGTAGGCGATAATACAAGCACGACTTGGCGGAATTCCAGTTTAATTTCCATAAAATGCCAAAAAATGTAACTTGATCATTTCGAAGAGTTGGTTATGGTTCCTTGGGTCATATTTAATGTCCCGGACAAATATCATGCGACGTGGTACCGGCTCCGTACCAAGGCGTCCCGCATGGACCATGGCAGGCGATAATACAGGCACGAGTGGCGGAATTCCAATTAAATTGCCATAAAATGCCAAAAAATGTAATTTGATCATTTCGAAGCGTTGGTTATGGTTCATTGGGTCATGTTTGCTATTCCTGACAAATATCATGCGATCCGATACCGGCTCCGTACCAAGGCTTGCAACCTGGATCATTGCAGGCGATAATACATGCACGACTGATGGAATTCTAGTTTAATTGCCATAAAAGGCCAAAAAATATAACTTGATCATTTCGAAGCATTGAGTATGGTTCCTTGGGTCGTATTTGATGTCCCGGACAAATATCATATTATCCGGTACCGGCTCCGTACCAAGGCGTCCGGCCTTGACCATGGCAGGTGATAGTAAAGGCACGACTTTCGGAATTCTAGTTTAATTGCCAAAAAATGTAACTTGATCATTTCAAAGCGTTGATTATTGTTACTTGGGTAATATTTGATATTCCGGACAAATACCATGTGATCTGGTACCGACTCCGTACCAAGGCGTCCGGCCTGGACCATGGTAGGCAATAATACATGCACGACTAACGGAATTCCAGTTTAATTGCCATAAAATGCCAAAAAAGTAACTTGATTATTTCGAAGCATTGTTTAGGGTTCCTTGGGTCGTATTAGATGTCCTGGAGAAATATCATGCAATCCGGTACTGGTTTTGTACCAAGGCGTCCGGCCTGGACCATGGCAGGCGATAATAGAGGCTCGATTGGCGAAATTCAAGTTTAATTGCCGTAAATGCTATAAAAATGTAACTTGATAATTTAGAAGCGTTGGTTATGGTTCCTTGGATCGTATTTGATGTCCAGGAAAAATATCATGTGATCCAGTACCGGCTCTGTACGAAGGCGTCCGTCCTGGACCATGGCAGACGCTAATACAGGCAAGATGGCAGAATTCCAGTTTAATTTCCATAAAATGCCAAAAAATGTAACTTGATCATTTCGAAGCGTTGGTTATGGTTCCTTGGGACATATTTCATATCCTGGAAAAATATCATGCGACCCGGTACCGGCTCCTTACCAAGGCGTCCGGCCTAGACCATGGCAGGTGATAATAAAGGCACGTGTGTCCGAATTCTAGTTTAATTGCCATAAAATGCCAAAAAATGTAACTTGATCATTTCAAAGCGTTGCTTATTGTTCCTTGGGTCATATTTGATATCCCGGACAAATATCATGTGATCCGGTACCGGCTCCGTACCAAGGCGTCCGGCCTGGACCATGGCAGGCAATAATACATGCACGACTGTCGGAATTCCAGTTTAATTGCCATTAAATGCCAAAAAATGTAACTTGATCATTTCAAAGCGTTGTTTATGGTTCCTTGGGTCTTATTTGATGTCCCAAAAAAATATCATGTGATCCGGTAACGGCTCCGTACCAAGTAGTCCGACCTGGACCACGGTAAGAGATAATACAGGCGTGACTGGCGCATTTCCAGTTTAATTGCCATAAAATGCCAAAAAAGTAACTTGATCCTTTTGAAGTGTTGGTTATGGTTCCTTGGTTCATATATTATGTACTGGAAAAATATCATGCGATTCGTTACCGGCTACGTACCACGATGTCCGGCCTGACCATGGCAGGCGATAATAGAGGCACGACTTGGCGGAATTCCAGTTTAATTGCCATAAAATGCCAAAAATGTAACTAGATCATTTCGAAGAGTTGGTTATGGTTCCTTGGGTTGTATTTGTTGTCCTTGAAAAATATCATGTCGTCCGGTATCGGCTCCATACCAAGGCGTTCGGCCTGCACCATGGATGGCGATAATAGAGGCACGACTGGCGGAATTCCAGTTTAATTGCCAAAAAATGTAACTTGATCATTCCCAAGTTTTGGTTATGGTTCCTGGGGTCATATTTGATATCCCGGAAAAATATCATGTGATTCGGTACCGGCTACGTATCATGGCGTCCGGCCTGGACCATGGCAGGCGATAATAAAAGCACGACTTGGCGGAATTCCAGTTTAATTGCCATAAAATGCCAAAAAATGTAACTTGATCATTTCGAAGAAATGGTTATGGTTCCTTGGGTCATATTTAATGTCCCTGACAAATATCATGCGACGCGGTACCAGCTCCGTACCAAGGCGTCCCGTATGGACCATGGCAGGCGATAATACAGGCACGACTGGCGGAGTTCCAGTTTAATTGCCATAAAATGCCAAAAAATGTAATTTGATCATTTCGAAGCGTTGGGTTTGGTTCATTGGGTCATGTTTGCTATTCGTGACAAATATCATGCGATCCGGTACCGGCTCCATACCAAGGCTTGCGGACTGGAACATGGAAGGCGATAATACATGCACGACTGATGGAATTCCAGTTTAATTGCCATAAAATGCCAAAAAATATAATTTGATCATTTTGAAGCGTTGAGTATGGTTCCTTGGGTCGTATTTGATGTCCCGGAAAAATATCATATGATTCGGTACCGGCTCCGTACCAAGGCGTCCGGCCTTGACCATGGCAGGCGATAATACATGGACGACTGACGAAATTCCAGTTTAATTGCCATAAAATGCCAAAAAATGTAATTTGATCATTTCGAAGCGTTGGTTATGGTTCCGTGGGTCGTATTTGATGTCCTGGAAAAATATCATGCAATTCGGTACCAGTTTTGTACCAAGGCGTCCGGCCTGGACCATGGCAGGCGATAATAGAGGCTCGACTGGCAAAATTCCAGTTTAATTGCCGTAAATGCTAAAAAATGTAACTTGATCATTTAGAAGCGTTGGTTATGGTTCCTTGGGTCGTATTTGATGTCCAGGAAAAATATCATGTGATACAGTACCGGCTCCGTACGAAGGCGTCCGTCCTGAACCATGGCAGGCGCTAATACAGGCAAGATGGCGGAATTCCAGTTTAATTGCCAAAAAATGCCAAAAAATGTAACTCGATCATTTCGAAGCGTTGGTTATGGTTCCTTGGGACATATTTCATATCCCGGAAAAATATCATGCGACCCGGTACCGGCTTCGTACCAAGGCGTCCGGCCTGGACCATGACAGGCGATAATACAAACACGACTGGCGGAAGTCCAGTTTAATTTCCATAAAATGCCAAAAATGTAACTTTATCATTTCGAAGCATTGGTTATGGTTCCTTGGGACATATTTCATATCCCGGAAAAATATCATGCGACCCGGTACCGGCTCCTTACCAAGGCGTCCGGCCTAAACCATGGCAAGTGATAATAAAGGCACGACTGTCGGAATTTATAGTTAATTGCCATAAAATTCCAAAATATGTAACTTGATCATTTCAATGCGTTGGTTATGGTTCCCTGGGTCATATTTGATATCCCGGACAAATATCATGCGATCCGTTACTGGCTCTGTACCAAGTAGTCAGGTTGCCATAAAATGCCAAAAAATGTAACTTGATCATTTCGAAGCGTTGGTTATTGTTCCTTCGGTCGTATTTGATGTCCCGAACAACTATCAAGAGATTCGGTACCATCTCCGTACTAAGGCGTCCGGCCTGGACCATGGCCGGCGATAATACAGGCACGACTGGCGGAATTCCAGTTTAATTGCCATAAAATGCCAAAAAATGTAATTTGATCATTTTGAAGCATTGGTTATGGTTCCTTGGGTCCTATTTAATGTCCTGGAGAAATATCAAGTGATCCGGTACCGGCTTCGTACCAAGGCGTCCGGCCTGGACCATGGCAGGCAGTAATACAGACACGACTGGCGGAATTCCAGTTTAATTGCCATAAAATGCCAAAAAATGTAACTTGATCATTTAGAAACGTTGGTTATGGTTCCTTGGGTCATATTTAATGTCCCGCACAAATATCATGATATCCGGTACCGGCTCCGTACCAAGGCGTCCGCCCTAGACCATGGTTGTCGATAATACAGGCACGACTCGCGGAATTCCAGTTTAATTGCCATAAAATGCCAAAATATAAGTTGACCATTTTGAAGCGTTGGTTATGGTTCCTTAGGTCGTATTTGTTGTCTCGGAGAAATATCATGTGATTCGGTACCGGCTACGTACCAAGGCGTCCGGCCTAGATCATGGAAGGCGATAATGCAGGCACGACTTGGCGGAATTCTACTTTAATTGCCAAAAAATGCCAAAAAATGTAACTTGATCCTTTCTAAGAGTTGGTTATGGTTTCTTGGGTTGTATTTGATGTTCAAGACAAATTTCATGCGATCTGGTACCGGATCCGTACCAAGGCATCCGGCCTGGACCATGGATAGTGATAATAGAGGCACGACTGGCTGAATTCCAA
>MDKI01155853.1:0-39960 GCA_005239505.1 Nicotiana paniculata
TCCTATATTACTTGTCGACCACGTACACTTGCGTGTGCATTGGGAAATCAACCAACAACTATACATAACAACAATTACAAGTTATTTTAAACAGTGTTGAAGTTAACCTACAACATGTTGTTCTCGGTGATACAAGATTTCAAAGAGAATTCGTGTCAGTTTTTATTCAGAAGCACGACATCTATCTGTGGGACTGCATTTTACACCTTTTCATGGTCAGTTTCTTATTATAATTAGACTAGGCATATTTAAACAAATGCAAACAATATCCCTTAGAACATGGTATCTAAATGCACACATGAGTAACAGATTTTTTGTTAAAGTTATTCGTTAATCCTAGTAGCAAGATTTCTAAGTGAGAAGTGCTTATGCAATATTAGAGAATGGATTAATGACATGTGATATGTTGAAGCAGTAGATGTGATACCCTAAGAATAGGATATCTAATGCATGTTTGGCATGATTTGGATGAACACATTGATCCTAAGTCATGGATTCTAATGCAAATACACATAATGTAAATCCTAAAGCATGCTTTCTACCCGATAATATCAACAATACTATACGGCTATCCTCCTATTTTCACTAGCCCCCATTATCTGTTTACAAATAATTGTTACAAACCGATGGCTGAATGAATTACATAGCTGAAAAAGGGAATTTAAACTATAGGGAGCCTGAAATAGGCCGAAGGAAAACCTGGTAAGGCCAAGCCCTCAATGATCTCAAATGCCAAATGATTTCATAGCCAATTTCATGTCCAAGTGTGTTAGAGTTCCCTAAGGACCTCAAGGATCCGGGGCAGTGCTCACACCTAGACTTTCATAACATGAACTGAGTAAATGCAATGTGGAAGGGCCAGCTTCAGTGTATCAAAGTTCAGAGGGATCTCAAAATGATCCCAAGGCAGTCACACACTGGAGGGGCAGAACCTAGGGACTTAAAAGTAGAGTGAGAGTGCTTGACATAGTTTTGAAAAAAAAAGGTTTTGACAAGAGAAACAATACTGAATTGATTCTAGAAGTAAAGGAGTCTTTTGAAAATGAACTGATTAGTAGCAAAACAACTTGAAAACAATGTAAGCATTTTCTGAAAATTCAGCAAACAGCCTGATTGGCTACAGAACAAACAAGTCCAGCACTAATAATAACAGAGTTCACACAGGGGTATTGGGGATTGGGGACATATATAACACACTTAGTGAAACATGTAACAGCAGAAACACAAAAGCTTCTCATGGGTTTATAGGATTAAGGAACTGGTCATACAACCAATGGTACAGACATCAGAACAGACAGGTGAGAACATAGTCATACTAGACAAAATTAAACACAGGATCAGAATTACTTAGAGATATTAGATGACTTAGCAAAGCAGATTAATACCAGAATCTAAATAAACAGATAGGTTAACAACCAAACATGCTGACATACATGGATCAAAGTCAGATTGAAGCATGCTAGAGAAAGCAACAGGCAAATCCTTAGACATGTTAATAATAAGTTGAACAGGACAGAACTCATACATGCTAAGTGAAACAATGATTTAATCATACAAACTACACATTAAACAACCAAATAATAAGTATGAGCAGGACTGGAAATCATTGAATTGAAGCAATAACACATAAAGTTTTTGGATTTGAAATTGAATCAGGACATACCAGTTAGGGAGAGCAAGCACAAAGTATAGAGCAGGTATAGTGCAATAACTAGCCTTGGCTTACAGTTGGCTAGTTCAGCAAGAGTAGCAAGTAACAAGAAAGAGCAGAGAGCTTTTAAGTGTAAGAGAGAATTATTGAACTCATGTTCGTCTCCAGAAGTGAGAATAGATGAGAGTATATATAGCAGTTGAGACTAGACAAAATAAGGTAAAGAAGCGATCATGTAGCAATTAGGGAAATCCAGAAATTGAGTCATACACGAAATCAACAAAGTTTCCTTTAATTAAGGGGTAACTAGTTAACGGTAAAGAGCAGGGCAATATTTAAGGAAATAAATCAAATAAACTTAGGTACGGAGTAGGTAATTAGGGGTAAATACACAAAAGTTTAATTAAGGAAACAAGTAGTAAGAATCGTTAAATATCACAGTTAGTCAGAAAATAAGGCAAGAAATAATTAAAGGTTATAAAAAATAGGAAATAACCGGAAATCAACATACATGTATTACCATATAAAATCAATGAATTAAAGACTCGAAATAATACTGATTTTAAGGACAATAACATAGGTTTCCATGAATAAGCAGATAAGCCAAGTATAAACAAAAAGGATCGACTCCGGAACCCTAATAGAGACATACTAGGGTAAAATCACCAGGTATTAAAATTAGACGAAGGAGAAATCATATGAATCAAAGTACAGAACTAAATCATGTAGAAAATAACACGGATCGACTCAGAATCCAAACACAGTGTCAAAAATTAGGGGTTTTAGCATAAGCTAGTTAGGTTTAGGGAGAAACTCAACAATATCAATCGAAACAAATAAGAATTAGAGAATTAAACACTTAAAATCAGAAATCGTTTTGAAGAAAAGATTTTCAGGAAACCCTAGTTAGGAAAAGAAACGAAAAGACACTTGAAAATCAGAAGGTTTTTCATAAAAACAAGCAAAAATAGTTCGATTCATCTCAGATCTGTACAGATCTGAGAAGTTTAAGAGATGAAAGTAGGTTTTCGTAAAAATAATGCACAAATGAAGATATAGGATTAGAAACCCATAGGTTTAGTAAAAAATAGAAAGATCTTACTCAAACTCGAGTCATGGCGGCCTGAAACAGGGAAGAACAGGCCAAAGGTGTGAGTGGACTGACCCTTGTCCCTTGAGGGCCTTAGAGATAGCAAAACCAGCGTAAGGCAGCCATGAGAGGCCTGAGGATGGTGAGGGACCGCCATGGTTGATGTTGGAAAGTGACGGCGAGGTGAAATTTAGGGTTAGGGTCTCAGAGAATTTGAGAGAGAAGGAGAAGGGGTGACGGCGGAGTAAGGAGGATAATGAGGGGTTTGGGAGGGGGTGATTTAGGTTAACTAAAGAAGGGGTTAATCTGGGTCGTTGATCAAAAATGATCAACGGCCAAGATTCCAGAAGAGTTGGGTCGGGTTAGGTAGGATTTGGGTCGGGGTTATATTGGGCTGCTTTATAAGGATTTGGGCTGAATTAATTTAGGCTAGAATTAAAATAAAATCGTTATTTGTTAAATACCCCAGCTAAATTAATTATAATACTTTGAAAAAAAAAATTACTAATTATAAAAAATGAATTTCATGCATAGAAATGTTTTAAAAATGATTATTTAGTATCTAACTTCTGGTAAAATAATGCAAAAGTTGTGTGCATGGGATATAATTGCAAAGTTATTGCGATTGTAGCCAAAAGATGCCAAATTGGCTATTTATAAAATAATTTACACTTAATAAGACCATAAATAGTAATATTTGTGATGCAATTTTTGTAATTATTTATTGAAAATAAAATACTGGGGAAATTAATAAGAAATGTAGAAATTGTGAAAAAATACCAATTGATGCTAATGCATGATTTTGAAGACATATGCAATTTTAAAAATTATTTTGGAAAAAAAATTGGGTATCAACACATACCATTGAACCGCTCCGTCTGGCCATCAGATTCGGATGAAAACTTGAGTTGTGACTCAATGTTGACCCGAGACACTTAAAGAGTAGGGTCCAAAAGTTGCTAGTGAAGCGTGAGTTGCGATCACTAACGATGGCTTTGGGCAGGCCCCAATATTTGACGATATGAGAGAAGAAGAGTCGATTTGTATCTTCAGGTGATATATATTGTGGGGCTGCAATGAAGGTGGATTACTTGGAAAACTGATCCACCACAACCATGATAGTTGTGAGATCTCCGACCTTGGGCAATCAGGTGATGAAATCCAGGGAACTACTTTCCCAAGGTCTCTTTGGGAAAGAAAGTGGTTCCAAGAGTTCCGATTGTGTAAAGTGGTCTGAATTGTCCTTCTGACATACTAGACAAGTCCTCATATACTGAGCGATATCATCAGCCATTTGAGGCCAATAATATGCACGGCGAAGTAATTCCATGGTGCTTTCTTCACCGGGATGGCCGACCCATAAAGTATTGTTATATTCTGCTAGAAGATTCCTCCGCAGATCTCCCCCTTTAGGAACATAAAGTCGATCCCCTTTCACTTTCAGGAAAACATCTTCCATGTAGAACTGACGTGTCTTGCCCTGTCCTATCAGATGCTAGGTCAGCTCTTCGACTGAGTGCATCAGCAACATGATTAGTCTTCCCACTTCGGTACTCCAGGTTGAAGTGAAATCCTGCTAGCAGTTCCTGCCACCTGTCCTGTCGACCATTCAGTTTCGGCTGGGTCATGAAATAGATAACAATTGTGTTGTCTGTCTTGACCACGAACAGGGTTCCCGGCAGATAGTGCCTCCAAAGGCGTAAGAAATGGACAATAGCCAATAATTCTTTCTCGTGGACGGCATAGCACCGCTCTGCATCCTTCATCTTCCGGCTCTCGTACGCTACAGGATGCCCTTCCTATAGTAAGACTCCGCCAAGAGCATAGTCGGACGCATCCGTTTGTACCTCAAATGTCTTGGCCAAGTCAGGAAGGGCCAAGACGGGCTACTAGACATAGCCACTTTTAATGCGTTGAAGGACTCCGCTCGCTTGGGTCCACAATCCCAAGGCGTGACCTTCTTGAGAAGTTTTATCAATGCACTGGGATGAGGGAGTAATTCTTCACAAAACACCCTCAAGGAGTGGATATCCTTGGGCAGCGGCCAATCTGTGATAGCTTGAATCTTTTGTTGATCCATCTTGATCCGCCCTTCTTCAATGACATGTCCGAGGAATTCAATTTATGTTTTAGCAAAGGAGCACTTGGATAGCTTCACATATAATTCGTGATTCCGCAACCAGGCTAGGACTTTCCGCAAGTGCTCCAGGTGTTCTTCTAGTGTTTGGCTATAAACCACAATATCGTCCAGATAGACCACCATGAATTCGTTAATGTACTCTCGGAATACTTGGTTCATCAGGGTGCAAAATGTTGTTGGAGTGTTAGTCAAGACAAATAGCATAACCATGAAGTCGAATGACCCATATCTTGTCACACAAGTCGTCTTGTGTTCATCACCCTCAGTAATCTGAACTTGACAATACCCTGTCTTCAGGTCAATTTTCGTGAACACCATCGCACCCCTCAATCTATCGAACAAGTCTGCCATGAGTGGAATAGGATACTCGTTATTCACAGTTATTTTTTTTAGAGCCCGATAATCCAAACAGAGTCGTAGACTACCATCATGTTTCTATAAGGCGCTCTGGCTGGCTTAGCACCCGGCACCAACTAAATCTTATGGTCCATAGTGCGCCTAGGCGGAAGTTGATTTGGCATATCCTGTGGCATGATGTCTTCAAACTCCAGTAGTATCTCCTTTATGGGTGTAGAATGGGGCCCGAGGAGCGTTCTACATCATCAATGCATAGGGTAGCTAGGAACGTAGGTTCATGTCTTTTGACTCCCTTCTTCAACTTCAAGGCCGAGATGTTCTCAGCGGGCATGCACGGGATAATGCAAGGCTTGGCCCCATTTTCTCCTATCATCAAAAGCATATATGCATATAGTACGGTCATGGTGTTGGTTTGCCTCAAGAATTCCAACCCAACTATCAACTCGAATTCATCTATGATCACCACACACAAGTTGAATTTTCCTTCATATAGGCCCCGCTTCACTGGTACTTCTTTGACTATTCCACCCACTGGCTGAAGAGGTGAATTGATATCGTTAACATGACCTCTGCCCTTTCCTACAACTATACCAAGGCACTCTACCTGAGTTGAGGCCAAGTAGTTGTGGGAAGCACCCGTGTCTATGATCGCCCGAATGGGCTTTCCATTTACCTTCAATTAAACGAACATTAAGGTCCTCTCTTGTTTAAGAAGGGTCTTCTCGTCCGCCTTCTTTTTCCCTTTCATGGTGATTGGGCACATGTCCTTCTTCTTACGAATACCAGCACTGGTTCCCGCTAATGCCTCAGATAAAGAGCCAATAATTGCATTGAAGGCGCCTACTGGTTTGGTCTGCTCCGCATCATCTGATTCGTCATCCTTACCATCATCAAAATCGTGATGGTCGTTCATCTGTGCATGTGGGAATTCATTATTCCAATGTGTTCTGCCACAATGACAGCATCCTGAAAAGGGCTTTCTCCCCCGATCAATGTTGTTCAACGCAGCACTATTGCTGCCTGAGGAAGGATCCTTAGATTTGGTTGCACTCTGAGCTTCCACTTGATAGTCCCCAAGGCATTCCGCTGCTTGGATCGCCTTGGGTAGGGTATCTACCTTTTGTCTTTCAGCTCCAGACAGGCATAAGGTTTTAACCCTTCCAGGAATGTTAAGAGTTTGTTCTTTGTCCCCCATGTCACGTATGTTCATCATAAATGTGGAGAATCCACGCACGTAATCCCGCACTGATTTGGTCGTGCGGAGCTCCCGTGGTTTTCTCCTTACATTGTACTCAACATTTTGGGGAAGAACTGTAGGCGTATGGTTGCCTTCAGTTCTGCCCATGTCTCCAGAGCATCTTCACCGGCCCTGATGGCTTCGTATGTCACCCGCCACCAGAGTTTAGCATCACACTAAAGATACATGGAAGAAGTTGCTACCTTCTTAGCTTCTTCTACGCCTCCCACGGCATCGAAGTAATGCTCGATGTCGAAGATGAATTTTTCCACTTCTTTAGCATTCTGAGCTCCACTGTATGGCTTTAAATTAAGAATTTTCAGTTTTTGTGCCATGGGGGGCGAGGTTCACAACATCCCCCAATTTGGTTTCCACCTCCTCGAAGCAGGCCTTAAAAGCAGCATTGACAATATTGAGCTGGCCTGTCAAGTTGTCAATAGTTTGTTGCATGGAAGTCACCCCGTCTGCCTCTTATTCCCTGTAGCTAAATCCTCGGCACGCACCTGTTGGAGGCCCTCGAATTTACCAAAAAAATTTGGTTGTCTCTATGCTTGCCGTTTTCCAGTCTTCTTCAGAGTCGCAACTGATGTTTTCTATGTCAACTTGGGCCTGAAGCATTCTACGGTCTAGGTCGTCCAACCTTTGCACTAGGATGGTTCTTAGTTCAAGCACCATATCCACAATGGGTCGTAATACGTCAACCGTCTCTTCAAGGGCTGAAATGTTGTCCCCGTGATTCACCATGGTCAGAAATGGTGGTAATGGCAATGCGTTCCCTCGTCCGATTTTGAACCTATGCTCTGACACCAACTGTTACGCGGCACCTTCCTGAGATTCCTTGGAAGGGAGACGTAAGGTTAAGCAACTGATGTCAGGGCAGTTGTTGTCCTCCAACTGAGGTCCCCTCTGTACGCTAGACGAGATTGTTAGTGTCGTACGCGAAAACCAATGTCAAGAGAAATTGAGGGAACATAAATGAGAATTGAAAAAAAGCTTGATTGCATTAATGAAAGTTATTACAGAAAGACAATGCGGTGTTAAGGGGGAAAGACACCAGTACAGAGAATTATTTTCTTGCTAGAAAGTTTTGAGTGCTTGATCCCCCCTAATAATGCTTAAAAATATAAACCAAAGTTACAAGACTTGACCTAAATAATCTAGAGAACATAATGGAAATACATGGAATAGAATTACTCTATATTTACAATGAAAAGGACTTAGTTTTCTACAAGGTAGAAACAGGTCCGTTGTCAGCAACTTTGTCTTTAGCATCACAAACTGTGCGCGTGGCGTTGTCTGCGCGCGTGACACTATTGGCAGCTGCCTACGGTTGGGCGCTGGGGGATATCAGTGGGGCGGCAGAGGCACATGCGCGCTTGTCACTTGGCGCGGCCAAGACCACAGGGTCGTCTATGGCGCTAGGCATTGGGAAGCTTGCCAGGACGCCACGGGGCGCGTCCAAGGGGTCATGGGGCATGGCTCGAAAGCCGCCCATGACATTTATCATGGAAATACTTGACAATGTGATATTTATTATCACATAAAGCATTCTCCACATAAATCACACGTGGATTTTTCCCCACTAACAATTATCCAAATAATTATCAACAAAATTCAATTTATAAGTTAATTTCCCACTTAAAAACCCATAATTACCCAATTATCCACATAATTAAGAATTATCTCAAATTGCTTAAAATACTCCTTACTTTTAACACACTTTATACATCTCACTATCATGGTAATGTGGTATCTTGATTGGCATTAGTCCATAAATACCGGGGTTTTATAGCTCGGGTCGTATTTTATCTCAAAATGTCAAACTTCGACGAAACTCATTTCCTTCGATTTCGCTTACCCTTTCACCTTCACGAATTTACTTATCATTTGTTTGAAATAGCGTAATACTTATAATCCCAAAATAATCTCATTCCCGAACCTACGCTGATTAACTTACGATGAAACTTTAACGTAGGAAAATATCGGATGTAACATCTCATTTTCGAGCTTCCGTCAATTTACTTATGGCGTACTTCTACATACAAAAACATGGGGTGTAACACATATCCTCACTTCGAGAAATAAGTTCGTGACTCCAACGCAACTATCGGAAGGAATTGTTAGACCCCAGAATAATAGAAATTACTATGGGCTGGTGAACAAGATAAACTAAACGTGAATTAGGGACTGAGTGATTGGATAATAGTCAGCATCATGAGAGTTTCAGATTTTGTTCTGGCGATGATAGAATGGAAAACAGAAGAAGATTCATGAGAAATTCATAGAATGGTCATTCAGGAAGACGCTTCCCTAAAGCACGCAGTGTGAGCAAAGTTAAGCTTAAGGGGCTATGTGTGCCAGTTACACTAAGTTCCACCCGCGCGAGTAAGGAATTTCATTATCCTTGGTACAGAAGGATTACCGCAAGGCGAGTAAGGGTCATCAATAATGTGAGAAGAAGCCAATGATGAAGAGATAAATAATCTATAGGTAGATCATCGTAGCGCTAAATATTAGTACTTCCCTGAAGAGGGAATATAGAGTGATGTGGCATTAAGTCAGAATTAAGTGGTTCTAGTAATTATGGAATGGTAAAAGAAGAATGCGATAAAATGAAAAAGGGATGAGATTTAACTTATTCAAAGCCTACAGATATGCTACAATACCATAGCATTATGCAAACATGACGTCAAGGAGAGGAAGTAAGGAGTTCCTGCCCGAGATGTTATTGATTAATAAGGAGCTAGTGCAAGAGGTAAGTTAAGACAAAGGAAATAACCCAAGAAAGATTACGTGAAATATTGATATGGGAATGGGCCAACAAGTAGTTATTAGTTGATTCAGTAAGAGCCTAGCTATGGCTAGACAGGAGGATACAAACAAATCAACAGATCGTGCAAGATAAACATAGGGAACCCCAATATGGGGAATTCAGCCTCTCAGTTATGACATTGTGATCCTTGAGAAGTATTCGAATATGAGTCAGGGTAGATAAATATATTGTATGAGTGTTACAGAAATAAAATAGAGTACCACTGGGAAGTCAGTCAAAATATTAGTCCAGAAGTAACCCTACAAGCAAAAGGGCGTGGAGATAAGTAACTACGGGTAAATATAGGTGAGGAAGAACATCAAAAATTCTGTCAGGCATACGATGTGATAAGGTCGCAGCTTTACAAGAACCAGAGGATCCCCCCTAAGTACTACAATGAAAGACTAGCTGAGGAAATAAGGAAGAAGGCTTCAACCAACGCACAGAGACCTAAAGAGGAAATGGTTGTGTAACAACAGTCTCACCACAAAATTATATGCACTCCAAAAGAAAGCGGTATCTACCATGGCTAATGAGTAGGGAGTAAGACTAAAAGTAATATTTGAGACCATATGATTGCACAAAAATTTTGGCATGCGTGAAAACTCAGATAAGATAAGTATGCAAGCAACAAGGGGGAAAAAAGACCGGGAAAAGCAATTGCGTACGTTGGAAGAAAACTGAAATGGAACAAAAGGAACTATTTGATTAATGATCAGCCGTAGAAGACTCTTGTATAAATTAAAAGAAGGGATTGGTTCCAGACCATATTCTATAATGGATCTAAGGTAAAGCCAGTTAGAAGTGTCCCAAGCTCATAAGAAGTTAGTATGAAACTCTCACGAGATTGTGCAAAGAGGTGCATGTATTATAATAGAAGTTCAAGACGTGGATGTGAATTATACCTATGTGGAGGGGAGGTCATGAAAGAGATAGAAGATGTGATGTTAGACTTTAAGGTAAGTAATGTTAAGGTGAAAAATGTACGAGATATTCAAAAGCAGAAGGTTGAGAATAGTCCATACTTTGGATAGAAGGCTAGAAGCGCGGGGATTCAATATCCAGGAATAATAGCGGCGTCGTCAGTGGCATATCTTCCAGCCTATGGTTTCTAGGTATTGAGAGATCTAGCCAAGAGAGTAAAGAAGAGTTAGAGACGATGTGATGTCTCGCTTGATATTCTAGAATAACATAAGGGAATCTATGGTGCAAGCAAGTTAAAGGAAGGTTGCGAATGGTATAAATAGATACGTAGAGGTCGCAAGCTAAAGTATAGTGAAGTGACGAGGTTTTATGACAAGAGTAAGGATGAGAAAGGGTGAGTAAGAAGGTGATGAGAATGGATAAGTCCTCGATATTAAGCCCATGAAAACAAGAGAGCTAATGGTTTCTCTAAGTTATAGAAAGTTCAGTATAGCCTGAATGAACTCAAAGGAATCTAAGACTAATAGCATCTAGAGTGGAATGAGGGTGTGATTGTGATAGATAAAGAATGACGTTTGGGCCTTCGATGGAGTAATGACTTGAAGAGGATTTCATGAATTGTACAGGATTAAAATACCCATGTAAGGTGAGTTATATTGGGATGCTATAAAATACGATTATGGAAGTATAGTATCATCCCTAGGTGGATCAACCCTAGGTGGATCATCTAATTACTCCAGATGTCCCTGATGAGACGTGAGCCCTAGCGGCAGTGTTACATAAGAGATCAAGTTATTAGTCGTAGATGATAGATCAACATTAAGGTGGATGGACAAAAGTCACAAAGTATGAGGTGAGATTGTCGTCATTCTTAAGATGAACAAGTAATGAGGAAGCATTAAAGGACTTAGATTTATACACATGGGATAAGTAACGGAAGTAACCTGGAGTGCAGTAGCAGACCTCATTAACGATAAATCGAAGTAAGAGTTATGGTATAGTATGACCTACCTAGGTGTAGTAAAGTCATACGAATGGATAAGCGGATCTATGAAATAAAGGTATAACAATATTCATATGTTCGACAAAGTACCAAGAGAAGAACTTCAGTATACCTACAGATGCCCAGAGGGATATTAGCTTTGTATATGTTTGCAAATTGAGGCTTAGCGATTGGCTAAAATCTGGAGGAAATAGGAGAGAAGAGTCGCATAGGTGAACATACAAAGAAAAAGTCGTACATGCTGCATGACAGAAGGTAGAAAGAGTTACGAGATTGGAAGAATTTCGACCACAGACCGTGGTGCGATAAAGAGGCCTAAAGAGGGGAATGCCCTGGCCTTTGGTGTTATTCAAAGAACAGTTTCCTAAATGGCAAGAAGAGTATTAAAGTGTTCGTAAGATCTATGGGTTATGAGAATGATAAATGCATTAGTCAATATTCGAGGATGAATGTTCCAAAAGGGAGAATGATGTTACACCACATGTTTTCGTACATGGAAGTACGCCATAAGTAAGTTGATATAAGCTCGGAAATGAGATGTTACATTCTGCATTTTCGTATGTTAAGGTTTTGTCGTAAGTTAATCGATGTAAGTTCGGGAATGAGATTTATTTTGGGATTGTAAGTATTACGCTATTTCGAACAAGTGATAAGATAATCCGTGAAGGTGAGAGGGTAAGCAAATCGAAGAAAATGAGTTTCATCAAAGTTTGGCAATTTGGGGATAAAATACGGTCCAAGCTATAATACCCTGTATTCATAGACTAGTGTCATACAAGGTAACACATGACCATGATAGTAAGGTATATACAGTGTGTTAAAAGTGAGTAGTATTTTAAGTAATTTGAGATAATTATTAATTATGTGAGTAATTGGTTAATTATTGGATTAGTGGGGGATTAATAAGTTCATTAAGGAGAAGGGGTGAAAATTTGGATAAGTTTAAAGTGTAGTAACGTGGCAGCATGTGCCATTCAACAAAATGATTCATTAGTCATTATAATTGGTGGCATGTTAGGAGAATATTTGGATAAAATAATCCCTATAAGTGGGGACCACACCCACTAATATACAAAGCTTCTCTAAACTACAAACATGAAGATGCCTACTTCAAAGTAACGTATGGATTTATGTGATTTTCTACAACAAAATTTCATACGTACTTTTCCCTACTCCGATCTTGCTGTAACATTTATTGTCGCAATTCACGTGTGTTAGAGGGATTGTCAAGAGAATCGACTCAGGTATTTGTAACGACCCGGCCGGTCGTTCCATGAGATTAGCCCTGTTTCCCCTAATTCTGTTTTATCATACGTTTCTTAGCCTATTTATGTTATGTTGGATCGATTGATTCGGGTTCGGAGTGGTCGTGGTGAGAATTGAGACACTTAGTCTCTTAAATCGGCTTAAATGTTGGAAAAGCCAACTGGGAGTTGACTTATTGGTAAACGACCTCGGAATGTAGATTTTATGGATCGGATAGCTTCGTTAATTGATTTGGGACTTAGGAGTTTGTTAGAAATGAATTTTTGATATCTGGTGTAGGATTAGGCTTGAATTGGCGAAAGTTAGTTTTTGGCGATTTCTGGTCGGAAGGGAAAAATAGACTATCGGGGTCGGAATGAAATTCCGGAAGTTGGAGCAGGTTCGTAATGTCATTTTGGATATGTGTGCAAACTTTCAGGTCAATCGGATGTGTTTTGGATGGTTTCGGCATCCTTGGTGAAATTTAGAAATTTCAAAGTTCATAGGCTTGAATTTGATGTGATTTTAGTGTTTTTGCGTTGTTTTTGGTGTTTCGAGGGCTCGACTAAGTTTGAATGAGGTTATGGGATGTTTTGGTATGTTTGTTTGAGGTCCAAGGGGCCTTGGACAAGTTTTGGGTGATTAACGGAATGGACTTTGGCCTTTAGAAATAGTTGTGTTGCTGGTGTTTCTGCAGCAGGGATTTACCCTATGCATTCGCGGAGGTGGTCTCGCGTTCGCATACGGGGATTGGGTTGCTGGGTAAAATTTGTTCAATGTGTTCGCGGCCTGAGGGGTGCGAACGCGGAGTGTTGGGCAGGTTGACCATCGCGAACGCAGGGAAAGTTGTGCGTTCGCATAGAGCAAAGGCAGCTGAGGGACCCCCCAAGCCCATTGGTCTATACGTTCGCGGGGCCTGGGGTGCGTTCGCGTAGGTTTGGGTTGGTTGTGCTGTGCGTTCGCGGGCTGGTAGCCGCATTCACGTATAGGAAATTATAGGCCTTTTGGGAATTTTTCTATGCGAACGCGGTCTTAGTGACGCGTTCGCGATGAAAAAAAAGGAGCTGGGCAGAAAGTTTTTAAGCTCAAAACGAAGGATTAGGGCCATAACTTAAAACACCATTAGAGAGCTCGGGAGAAGGAGAATTTGGACAATATTTCAGTGGGATTCTTGTGGTAAGTGTTCTTCAATCACTTTTGGTTTAATTTCATGAATTAGTCCTGATTTTTATCATGTAATTTGAGGAATCAAAGTAGAAATTGGGGGAAAATGGGAGGAAGAATTGGGAATTTCTTTTGATGATTTGAGTGGGAAATTGAGGTCGGATTTTGGTAAATTTTGTATGGGTAGACTCGTGGGGGAATGAGGATTCTAGTTTTGTGATTTTTATCGAATTCCGATACGTGGAGCCCGGGACTCAGGTTTGGCCAATTTCGAGAATTGTGCCAAAAATTGATTTTTTTCAATTGGGCCTTGTTCCTTTAGCGTATATTGACGATGTTAATCTGGTTTTGGTTAGATTCTGAGCAATCGGGAGCCGATTCAAGAGGCAAGAGCATCACGGATTAGTAATTGGGCCAGGTTGAGGTAAGTAATGACTATAAATCTTGTCCTAAGCTTATGAAACCCCGGACTTCGTATTTTCTTACTAGTTTTGGAGTGGCGCACATGTCGGATGACGAGTGTGTAGCCTGCACTAATTTGGATTTGGACTTGTTCCTTTCCTTGGCAACTATTGAGTTGCGTATTTTACCCTAAATCATATGTAAATTGTGTTCTAAAACTATTACTATATTTGCGTTGTAAGCCATGTTTGGGCCTTGCACCGACTTGTTTAGACCCCTTGGGGGATTTTTATTGATATTTCCTCACCGTGTTGATTTATGATTTACACTCAGTCATATTATGCTTAACGGTTTTCGAAACTCAGCCTTATTTACACTATTAGAGTTACAAAATGATGTTTTGGGTCAAGTACCCCGTTTTACTGATAGCCGAGGGGCTTACTGAGAGTTTCTGATTGGGTGAGGCCGAGGGCCTGATTGTGAGGATATGAGATGACACGAGGTGGCTTGATTTTAGTGTTTGCGCTAAAGGAGCCCCTTCGGAGTCTTTCCACACCCCCAGTGAGCGCAGGTACCTACTGACTGCTAGTGTCGAGTGCCGAGTGATTGGGAGGCATGAGTGACACCGAGGTTGCCCGGGGGGCTGATATTGAGTGATTGTGAGGTATGCTGAGTGATATTTTTCCCGAGGGGAGATTTATGATTCATGTTTTGGCCCGAGGGGCTATTTATGATTTATTTCATTTTATACTATACTCTTCGGGTATTTTATTTCTGAAATTGTTGGAAAACACATTTTTCAAAGGATTTTACTGAAGTTGGCTTTTAAAGCATGTTGATTTCATATATATATATATATATATATATATATATATATATATATATATATATATATATATATATATATATATATATATATATATATATATATATATATATATACCTTTGGAAAGAAAGGATGTGCTTATTGTGAACTGTTGATTTGATCTTATGTGTTTCTCACTACTTAGACTTGATTTATTTTTATTACTACCGAGTTCGCGTACTCGCATTACTACCTGCACCCCTGCGTGCAGATAGAGGTGGTGGTACCGAGCGTTAGTCATCTATTTCCGTGCGGAGCCGGATTCGGGACATAGAGTTAGTTGTTCAGCGTCCACAGCATCTCTGTTTCCCTTTCTTATTTTGTATTTAGTTCTTCGTTCCAAGATTCTGTATTATGACTGTAGGATTTTATTATCCTTAGATGCTCATGAAATGTTGGCTCCGGATCTTGGGGGTGGTTGTAGACTGTTTAGCTATTTTATTTTGCTTAAAAAATTCAGAAATTTATATATGTTTATGAAATGTTGAAAATGAGTTGAAAATTTCGAAAAGAAATTGTAAATATGTGATTGTTGGCTAGCCTAGTTCCACAATAGGCGACCTCACTGCCGGTTTAGGATTGGGGTCGTGACAGTACTATAAGGATATCCCTTCTTTCCTTTTCGCATGATCTATATGACACGAACGAAACGAGAAAATGCACAACTTCTATAAATGACTCTATTCATAGAAGTATTAGAGGTGCCTATGTTCTTGAATTCCCATGTGTCTTATTATTACATATTTTGTTCATGGGTCTCAGAAAAATTCCAAGAGATTTTATTGACGTACTTCTCATGCATTACATTCATTTACATTGACCCATGACCAGATGGCGTTATATACGTGTGTATATATATATATATGTATGTATGTATGTATGTATGTATATATATATATATATATATATATATGTGTGTGTGTGTGTATGTGTGTGTGTGTATGGGATATGGAAAAAGGTTACGGCGTTATATACGCACCACCACCTCATCAGCTGGTATACGTTAATGATTTTGCCCACAGTGGCCGAGATGATATGATGGGATGCCCTCAGAGGCTTTATGATGTTATGAACACATGTACCTATGCATGACATGACATTCATACACATATGCATGACACTACAAGTATTTCATGATTTACAGAGTTATCCAGACTTACATGTTGAGTCACTTACTCTATATTTCTTCCATGTCTTTTATGTACTTATTTATGTGCCTTACATACTCAGTACATTATTTGTACTGGCGTCGCTTTTGCTTGGGGACGCTACGTTTCATGCCCGCAGGTCCCGGTATACAGGTCGAGAGTCCTTCAAGTAGGCTATCAGCTCGGCGAAAGATGTTAGTGCGCTCCATTTGCTCCGAAGTTGCTTGTTTGGCCAGTATGATTTAGATACGTATTGTTTGGTATGGCGGGACCCTGTCCCAACCTTTATGTTAAGTGTGTACTCTTAGAGTCTTGTAGACAGATGTCATGCATACGAATGCTTGTATGGCCTTGTCGGCCTATGTTTTGAATTTACAAATGATCATGTTGGTCTTATAGGCCCATATATCACATGTATAAATTTTTATATCAGGTTGGATCGTCCAATATTGAGTATTCCCCTATGTTTATTCTGGTTAGCCCATGACGGCCCGTTTGGCCCATTTTCCAATGAAAGTAAAATAAGAAAAATATGTTATGTAGGTACTCGGTTAAGTAAGGTACCGGGTGCTCGTTGTGGCCCATAGGTTTAGGTAGTGACAATACCCCAATTGTTGAACCCATAGACCAACTGTATGAGATACTGAAGGTTGCTGGCTGTGTCACTCCCATTCCCGTTGTTGCTATGCAAAACTCTTCCCAGTGGATTAATCCAAATAAGACATGTGTCTATCACTCAGGCATGAAGAGTCATACTATTGATGAATGTCGCACTTTGAAGGATAAGATTCAGAAATTAATTGACACCAAAGTTATACAGGCAAAGGAGGTCGCACCCAATGTCCGTAATAATCCTCTCCCAAATCACAGAGGTGAAGGGATAAACATGATAGAAACCGATGAAGAATGGGATCCGGAAGGGTCAACTGGACTCAATTGATAAGGGGATAATCTTAAAAAATCTCCAGTCACTCTCACACCAATCGTAGTACAAACTCAGGCACCGATTGAGGTCGAGGTAGCCGCCCAACTCTATTTGAGGTTGAAGTGAAAACACCCTCGCCCGCACCAACTCCGTTTGAGGTTGAAGTGACAATAGCCTTCACCGTGATGGTAGAACCTACACCATCCTTTATGTCTAATACTATACCCTGGGACTATGTTGCGGAAGCAAGGAGGAAAGAAAAAGCAAAAATGGAGGAAACATGTGCAGCGCAAGATATGACCAGAACTGGTAGGGTTTATACACCCGAGCATTTGGGAGGGACAAGCAAAGAAGTCATTTCTAAGCCGCCTGTCATTGAGACTGGCCCAGATTATCTATGGAGAAATGTGCATGCGAGAGAATATTATGTGGTTGACCATTTGAACAAAAAGTCTGCTCAAATATCCATTTTATCACTACTGCAAAACTCTGAGGCGCATAGGAATACCTTGATGAAAGTGTTGAACGAAGCCTATGTACCCAATAACATTACCAGTGGAGAGATGGCCAATATGGTAGGGCAAGTTTTGGAAAGCCACAAGATCACTTTTCAAGAAGAGTTGTCGCCAGAAGGACTGAGTCACAACAGGGCACTGCATATCACAGTGCAGTTTGAGGAAAAATTCATCACCAGGGTCCTGATAGACGGAGGTTCGAGTCTCAACATCTGTCCACTAACTACTTTGAAAATTTTGGATAAAGGCCTACACGAGATACGAGCAGGGAGTATGAACGTGAAAGCATTTGATGGGTCCCAAAGGGCCACAATTCGGGAGACCAACCTCAGCCTACAGATGGGCCCAACCTGGTTTAATGTTGAGTTTCAAGTGTTAGATATATCCACTACATACAGTCTGTTGTTCGGACGACCTTGGATCCACTCCGCTGGGGCCGTAGCTTCTAATCTACATCAGGCCGTGAAGTTTGAGTGGAACCATCAGGAAGTGATCATCCATGGGGACGGAAGTAATCCCATTTATACCAATCAGATTTTTCCGGACATCGAGAATAGAAGGAAGTTGGGTGGAGAAACATACCATCGCATCGAGCGCGTCAACGCAATTGAGAATGGTGGAGCAGCAATATAGAAAGCATATTGGCATGGACAGGGTATGAACCTGGCAAGGGTCCCGGCAAGACTCTCCAGGGGATCACCAAACTTATACAGTTAAAGCGTCACGGCACAACTTTTGGGCTCGGGTATAAATACACCTGGCACGAGTATTAGAATTGGACGCATCATAGTGTGGTCCTTATTACCCTCTAAAGCAACCAGTACCACATTTGATCCAGTCATTTCATCAAGCTGACATGGTATGGGGGTCCGAAGAAAATGAAGTTCTAGCTGGCATAAGGGATCTGTTCCTGGACGATGAAGACATGGATTGCATTGTGATAGTTGAGGAGGAGGAGTAGTAAAGCCTTATTATTCAGACAATGGAGAAATAAGTTGTTCTCAAGAATTGGACTGTTGCACCATCAAGGGCCCGCCGAGTTCCTGGGTAGCCTGGGAATTAGCACCATCTATTTTAAAAAGCAATTTTATGGGCATTTAAGACATTTTCAGTATTTTGTTTTTAAACGTTTTCATTTTGAATAATTGCTCGAATCATTGAACTGCATTTGTTTGACATTTTAATATCTATCAATGGATTGTTGTTTTAGTATTTATTATTATCATTTACATGTTTCTTTACAGCGTTATTATTCTTACCCTAATGAACCTACAACTTTGACATGCAATGAGACAACGCAACATAAAGATAGTGATTCAGAGGATCTGGAAGAAGATATAATACCCGAGGAGATTGTCAGAGAAGTGGAAAATTTTGAAAACCAGCCTAAGTCCAATTTGGATGAGACTGAAATAGTCAATTCGGGAGACTCCGAAACAGTCAAGGAAACTCGTGTAAGCATTCACCTATCGCCGTCAGAGAAAGAAGAATACATTCGATTTTTGGAAGACTACGAGGATATTTTTTCATGGTCCTATGATATATGACCGGGATGAGCACGTCTAAAGTGGCTCATAATCTACCGACCAACCCTATGTGTCCGCATGTAAAGCAGAAGCTCAGAAAGTTCAAGCTAGATATGAGTCTGAAAATAAAAGAGGAAGCCACCAAGCAGATCAAAGCTAAGGTTCTCAGAGTGGTTGAATATCTAACCAGGTTGGCTAACATCGTGCCAGTTCAAAGAAGGATGGAAAAGTCAAAATATGTGTCAACTATCGGGATTTAAACAAAGCAAGTCCCAAAGATGATTTCCCATTGCCCAATATACACATATTGATCGGCAACTGTGCGACGCACGAACTCCGGTCTTTTGTGGATTGGTTCACGGGATATCATCATATCTGGATGGATGAAGAGGATGCCGAAAAGATAGCCTTTATTACACCATAGGGAGTGTATTGCTACAAAATGATGTTGTTTGGTCTGAAGAATGCTGGAGCCACTTATATGAGGGCCATGACAACCATTTTCCACGATATGATACACAAGGAGATAGAGGTGTACGTGGACGATGTCATCATCAAACCTAAGAAGGATACGGATCACATAACAGATTTGAGGAAATTCTTTGATCGACTTCGAAGGTACAATCTAAAACTGAATCCCGAAAAATGTGCCTTTGGAGTCCCTGCTGGAAAGTTGTTAGGGTTCATCGTCAGCCGCTGAGGAATTGAGTTAGACCCGTCAAAGGTCAAGGCTATAAAAGACTTGCCACCTCCGAAGAACAAGAAAGATGTGATGAGTTTCTTAGGGCATATCAACTACATCAGCCGTTTCATAGCACAATCAAATGTGATCTGTGAACCAATTTTCAAACTGTTGAAGAAAGAAGCTGCAACAAGTTGGACTAAAGAATGTCAGAAAGCCTTTGACAAAATCAAGGAATATTTGTCCACACTAGCAGTCCTGGTCTTGCTAGAACCTGGGAGACCTCTGCTACTCTATTTGTCTGTACTAGATGGGGTTTTCGGTCGTGTACTGGGACAACACGATGAGACAGGAAGGAAGGAACTAGGCATATACTATGTGAGTAAGAACTTCACACCCTACGAAGCACAATATTCTTTGCTGGAATGCACCTGTTGCGCTCTGAAATAGATAGCTCAAAAGTTGAGGCACTACTTCTGTGCCTACACCATATATCCCATATCAAGGACGGATCCGCTAAAATACATTTTCCAGAAACCCATGACTATGGGGAAGCTGGCAAAATGGCAGATACTATTGAGTGAGTTCGACATCATCTATGTAACTCAGAAAGCAGTCAAGGGACAGGCATTGGCGGATCATCTGGCAGAAAATCCTGTAGGAGGAGAATATGAACCACTGAAAACTTATTTTCCCGATGAAGAGGTATCATTCGTAGGAGAAGATATCGCCGAAACATATGATGGTTGGAGAATTTTCCTCGATGGGGCTGCAAATTTTATAAGAGTGGGTATTGGAGCAGTTTTGGTATCAGATACGGGTCAACACTATCCGGTATCCGCAAAACTCAGATTTCCATGTACCAACAATATGGCAGAATATGAGGCTTGCATCTAGGGACTCAAGTTGGTCATTGACATGAACATTCAGTAATTGCTGGTAATTGGTGATTCGGACCTTTTGGTACATCAGGTTCTAGGAGAATGGGCTACAAAGAATACCAAAATATTATCGTATTTGTACTATGTGCAAGAATTGATGAAGGGATTCACAAAGATAGAGTTCAAACATGTTCCGAGAATCCAGAATGAGTTCGTAAATGTGTTGGCCACTTTATCTTCCATGATACAACACCCAGACAAGAATTTCATCGATCCTATTCCAGTAGTGATTCATAATCAGCCAGCTTATTGTGCTCATGTTGAAGAAGAAACTGATGGGAACCCATGGTTCCATGACATCAAAGAATACTTGGCAAAAGGAGAATACCCGGAGCACACAAATCATACTCAGAAACGCACACTCCGAAGATTATCCAACCACTTCTTCCAAATTGGAGGAATCATGTACAGAAGAACTCCGATCTGGGATTATTACTGTGTGTCGATGCCAAGGAAGCATCCAAATTGCTCGAAGAGATACATGCTGGAACTTCCGGACCACACATGAATGATTTTTTTTAGCTAAGAATATACTAAGAGCGGGATATTTTTGGATGACTATGGAAATGGACTGCATCAGGTATGTCCAAAAGTGTCATCAATGCCAAGTACATGCGGATATGATACGAGTGCCACCCAATGAACTCAACGCAACAAGTGCACCTTAGCCTTTCTCCGCTTGGGTGATGGATGACATTGGTCCAATCGAACCCGCCGCTTCAAATGGGCACAAGTTCATTCTAGTGGCCATAGACTATTTCACAAAATAGGTCGAAGTCGTTTCTTACAAGGTTGTAACTAAGAAGGTCATCGCAGATTTCATTAGGGATCATGTTGTTTGTCGATTCGGGGTGCCGGAATCAATCATCACCGACAACGCCGCCAACCTTAATAGTGATTTAATGTGATCCATGTATGAAACCTTCAACATCAAGCATAAGAATTCCACCGCATACAAGCCTCAAATGAATGGATCTGTGGAAGCCGCTAATAAGAACATCAAGAAGATATTAAGGAAAATGGTAGATAATCACAAACAATGGCAGGAGAAGTTACAATTTGATCTACTTGGATATCGTACAACAGTTCGCACGTCAACCGGGGCAACCCCTTATTTGCTGGTCTACGGTACTGAAGTTGTTATTCCCGCCGAAGTAGAAATTCCTTTTTTGAGAATCATACAAGAGGCTGAACTCAGTTATGCATAATGGATATGAAGTCACTATGAAAAACTCGCTCTCATTGATGGGAAAAGAATGAATGTGGTATGTCACGATCAACTTTACCAGAACAGAATATCCAGAGCTTTCAACAAACGGGTCAGGCCTAGAAAATATACACCAGGGCAGCTGGTGCTAAAGAGGATCTTCCCGCATCAAGATGAAACTAAAGGGAAATTTTCACCCAATTGGCATGGACCCTACATGGTTCACAGAGTACTAACAGGAGGAGCACTCGTACTTGCAAAAGTGGAACAGAGAAGTTTGGCCAAAACATATCAACTCAGACGCAGTCAAAAGATATTATGTTTAGATTGTTTACATTTCTTCATCTGATGTAATTGAACTACGCATGACATGATTCCCATTTAAGAGGGGATACGTAGGCAGCCCTGTGGGTTCGGTTACATCTCAATAAAATCTTCATTTTGCCATGGTTAGAAACTGGATCTGAAGCAAGTCCAGCCAACATCGTCATATGCAGAACAGTCAAAGAATTGCTTTTAAACTGGGGCAGAATTTTGAGAGGGGCCCTCAAAATTCTAAGTCAAGGAAGTCGCAATGTCTCTAAAAGTGTCACAGTCATTGATTCATCTAGCTTACCTGATATTGCATACTACTATTTTCAAATAGCTATATTCATCAAATGCACGCATATTTTCTCGAAAACATTATTTTTATAAACCGCCAGATGCTGCGAGGGTAACTCAAAAAAGTATCTCAAGACGGTAACACAGACAAAGCAGAAGACAAAAGCACGAACCAACCTTCCCTCACAAAAAACTCGCAATTTTTCTTTGGATGAAGGCATAGTAAGGCAATAATATTTGCAGACACATCAGGTCACCACCTTCAAGATAGAAAATTATCTATCACAAGCACCTCCAGCTAAGAAATACTTTACTATCACTCATCATTTTCTTTGCATGAGGCTAAGCACTGCATTTCCTTGCATTGAGACTAAGCATTGTCTCCTAATTGCATGAGTCTAAGCCTTGCCTCCCTAATTGCGTAAGGCTAAGTACTGTCTTTCTTTGCATCGAGACTAAGCACTGTCTCTTATTATTACATGAGGCTAAGCATTGCCTCCCTAATTGCATAAGGCTAAGCTCTGCCTTTCCTTTCATCTAGACTAAGCATTGTCTCTTCTTCTTGCATGAGGCTAAGTGTTGCCTCCGTAGTTGCATAAGGCTAAGCTCTGACTTTCCTTGCATCGAGACTAAGCACTGTCTCCTCTTCTTTCATGAGGCTAAGCATTGCCTCCCTAATTGCATAAGGCTAAGCTCTGTCTTTCCTTGCATCGAGACTAAGCACTGTCTCCTCTTCTTGCATGTGGCTAAGCATTGCCTCCCTAATTGCATAAAGCTAAGCTCTGCCTTTCCTTACATCGAGAGTAAGAACTATCTCCTGAAAGTGGGGCTCACCAGTACTTCCTGAAAGATGAGGAGGAGGCACCACTAACGGCAAACTGAGCTACCTGTTATGGACCACCTACATCCATATAAAAGATGTAGCGTCCCCGGAAAAAGGGACGTTAGTACTGTGGAATAGTACTAGCATATATGAGCAAACTTTACTCAAAGTAAAATCAAGAAATGCACAGATAGAAAACAGTTAAAGAAACCAACACATAGTGCACAGTGAAGTAGAAACAAGTACAATTGAGAGCCTTACAAATTCTAATTTCAACACAATCACATTTCATCCCTTATTACCTCTCCACCCTTATTACTTCGTATTGCAGCGTGCAATCCGATCCCACCTTACATTTCTTATTGCGGCGTGCAACCCGATCCCACCTTACATTCTAGCATTCTCCCTTATTACCTCTCCACCCTTATTACTTCGTGTTGCAGCGTGCAACCCGATCCCACCAGACCATCACATTTTATAGCAAACAATAACAGTCCACAATTCAATCACAGGGCTTCATACCATCAAGAGTACAATTTCATAACACCCAAACAATCATGTGTTCACAACAGTCTTTATCATCTATTAATTCTACCACAAAGGTATTCATCACCAAGAATATAAATTCGTTACAACCAACAATCCATATGAAGTTAAGCCACAATAAACCTTGCCGACAATGAGTCATATACGATATTTCCATGGTCATTTAGTTCAATTAGATATATTCACATTTCCCTTTCATCACTTTTTACATAGACCTTATCACTTAGATGCATTTACACATTTGGGTTTGTCATCATTCTTTCATATCAACATACTCAAGCATTTAATGAGTCCTGCACATGTTAAAGTAATCACATAGGTGTCACCTTTCACAATCTCAATTATCACGATAATCGACTAAGGAAAATCAGAGAATGCAATCTCACACCTCAACAAAACCGGGCAATCAATTCACATATACTTAGCAAGAAACTCACACCGAATGTTTGGACACCAACAAGGTGACTCTACAAAGATTAAAGTTAGCCATACATACCTCAAAGAGCTTTTCCTTAAGTTATATCGTATACTAACACCTCTAGCAATCACAATCTATAACGAGATAGCGGAAATTGATTAATAACTAGGACGATTACCCATGGAGTAAATCTCTTAGGAATTCCATCAAACACCTAACATGTGAATTAGACTACAAGGTTTTAAATGGAAATTTTAACATGAATTACCCAAATTGATTCTTTAATATCACACACTACAACTTAGTCCCACATGCATGGCCTATTTCACTTTTTATTTTCAAGACCCAACCTATATGTGTTTCATTATTACACAAAATCTGGGAAAATTGGGGAATTAGGGTGAAGACTTACCTCTTTGAGTGAAGAAGATGACAATAACTTGCTAATTTCCGAGCTTGAGTGATTTTGGAAAACCAAATTGGATGAGTTTGAAACCTTACCTCTCAAGAACTCCCTTCTTCTCTCTCTATTTTTGGTCAGAAATTAGTTAAAAATGAGGGGAAGGGGTGTTTTATAAAACAGGGGGTCGGGTTTAAAATTTAGAAAATAGGAGCCCGACACATGAATGCAGTCAGGAATGCGATTGCATTCCTGCTATGCGATCCGCATTCCTGGCCGCATAGTTGGCCTTCAACTGGGCCAAAATGGGTACCACACTGCCCAGGTATGCGACCACTATGCGGTCCGCATACCTGTTATGCAATCTCATAGTGCGTCGCATAACCTCCCTCGCAAAAACCATGGGGCAAGAATGCGAAAACTATGCGGTCCGCATACCTGTTATGCAATCTCATAGTGCGTCGCATAACCTCCCTCGCAAAAACCATGGGGCAAGAATGCGAAAACTATGCGGTCCGCATACCCAAAATGTGATTGCATTCCTGGTCACATAGTTGTCCTCAAATTGGACAGTAGACTGTCCAGGTATGCGACCACTATGCGGTCCGCATACCTGTTATGCAATCGCATAGTGCGTCGCATAACGCGAAATTTCTGGAAAATTTAATTTTCAAGTTCCGGGATACTTTTTACTCAACATATGACCGTTTTAAGAATTTCTACAGTTATAACAGCACAGAGACCTATTCGGGCATTATTTTAGACCTAGAAATTTTACGGGTCTTTACATAAGCTCTGCCTTTCCTTGCATCGAGACTAAGCATGTCTCCTCTTCTTGCAATATCCCAAGCATTGTCTCCCTAATTGCATAAGTCTAAGCACTGCCTTTCCTTGCATCTAGACTAAGTATCATCTCCTCTTCTTGAAAGAACCCTTTCCGAAACATACGACTTTTCCTATAAGAACTCAATCGGTTCAGTTCACCGATGTATCCAGAACTACACACGACCTGATTCTCGTAACACCAGGGATATGTAGGTCAAAATCGGTCATTATTTGTCTTTACCCGACAACCCTTTCATCATTCCCGGGTAAAGAGGGGCAGCTAGTGATACCCAATTTTGCCCTTATATTTTCTAAAATACATATATACTTTCAAAATAGCATATTTGCATCATTATTAAGTGTACAAACTTATACAAGCATTTTCTATAATTTTTCGTAATTCTTAGAACTTGAAATTGATTTTCTTATATTTAAATTATACATAAATATCTAGTAATTATAATTTTAAATTATTTTTTGATGACTTAGTTACTTAAAATAATTATTTTGCACTTATAATATATGTTTCAAATATTTTATTTCATTACATACAATTACATTGGCATTTTTCAATCTATTTATCTAATTTTGCAATAATGGCCTATATTCATACATAAAGGCTCTTCATTCTATATTATTTATGTCAAAATAGCATATTTATATTTTATAATACAAAGTTATTATTTTAAGAATTTCAGTGCATAAATAATATTTTCATTCATTTATTAAGCATTTTTTATAAATTATTTTGATAAATTTTGGGGTATTTAAATAACAGCCCAATTTCTTACCTATTTTCGCATCCAAACCTTATCCCAATTACCCCAAGCCTAAAACCAAATTACCCCTTCTCAAATACCCGGCAACCCGCTCCAAATAACCCGCCCCATCCCCCTTACTATCCTGGCCGTTGATCTCGAGTGATCAACGGCCCACAATAACCCGCCTTACTCAACCGAGTACCAATATAAAGTATCTTTCTCATTACATAAACATGGGTAAATGGGCCAGGAGGGCCGAATGAGATAACAAGAATAAAGCATGAGGGAACACTCAACATAAAACGACCCAAACTGGTATACTGACTTATACATATGAACGTACGGGCCTATAAGGCCAAATTAATCACTCGTACACTGAACATAAGCTGACAAGGCCATACAATCTTTCATATACACGACATATGTCTACAAGCCTATAAGAGTACATAAACATCATAAGGCCGGGACAGGGCCCCGACATACCAATCAATACATGTCTAAATCATACTGACCCAATAAGCAACTCCGAAGAAAATGGAGCGCACCAACATCTTCCCCTGAGCTGATAGCCTACTTGGAGGACTCTCAACCTGTCTATCGGGACCTGCGGGCATGAAATGTAGCATTCCCAGGAAAAAGGGATGTCAGTACAAATAATGTAGCAAGTATGTAAGGAATGAAAAATCAGTAAACAATAGACATAAAAGAAACATGGAGTAAATGACTCAACATGTATATTTGAGTAGCTCTGTGAATCATTTAATATTATAATGTCATGCATATGCATATAAATTCCATACCATGCATGGGTATATGCATTCATAATATCATCAAGCCTATGAGGGAATACCATCATATCATCTCGGCCACTATGGGCATATCATCAACGTATACCAGTTGTCGCGCATCCTTTTTTTCCTCTTCTTCGCGGAATATCGGGTTTATGACATTGGTTGGGACAACTCTTTCCTTTTGGGAAAGGGGTTTGCATATTTTGAAGAGTCACCACCTAATGATTTTAACGGTGGGTTAGGGCACCTAAGGGGTACAATTAGAACTACGTTGCTAACCTAAGGGGTACAATTACAACTACGTTGCTAACCATAGATTTGGGTAAGGGCTTGAAATTATACTAAGAGGAAGGTGTTAGGCACCTCTCAAGATCCACAAGTGTGTTTCCCCGGCCAAATGGTTTCGTAAATTTGTACGACTAATAAATAACAAGTAAAGGCTCAAATAAGAGGGGATATAAGTCTTAAGCATATAGGTGTTTAGAAAACAGTAGAGGTGATTAGGAACTAGCATATACAGGTGTCCTAGGTTTATAATAATATGGATCACATCAATGCAATACCCGGTAATCACTCCTCGAAGAGGGGCTACACGTGGTATTAGCGCACCGGTCATCATATCCATATTCTACCATTCCCATACGTGAAGGTAATTAAAGCGTATATTTGGTCACGGACTTTATTGCGTGCTATTACCCGTCCCATCCTATCAGTCCTGGAGGAGGCTAGGACTACTATCCTAGAAGGAGGTACTAGGTTGACCCCTAGGTTTAAAGGTAAAGAGTCCAAAGTGACAAACAAAACATTTAGGACTGCAATGAATGGGAAGCATATAGGAGTACATAAGAAGCTCAAATTTTCCTCCACAGGTTATGCATGTAATTAGCACGACTCAAACACATGTAAGGGCAATATCTAAATTCAGAACCTAATACATGGTATCTAAGTGAGTCTAGAATGCAGTAGAGAAGCAGATTTGTTGCAAAATTCAAAGAGGGAATCCTAGGCAGTCTTGCCTACTGATTTTAAACACATTGATGGTTAAGCTGAACATATGAAGAAGTACATTTCAAGTTTTAATAGATTTAACACCTAAAGCCTGCTTAAGCATATGACAACACTCAGTAATTATTCAGATTATTAAAGAAACTATTACAAGTTAGTTTGCCTAAATATGTTGTACTTAGGTGTTGCAAAATACATAACTATTACCAGTTGTTTGGGAAACATGGTGAAATTACTTTTCAAGGCCTTTTTCATGCAATCAGTAGTTAAACTAGGTGTTGAATGAGGTCCCAAGACATGATATCTAATATGCACACACAAGGATGCAGAATGCAGAATTCCTAGGCAGGATTTCTAAATGCATAAAGTCACAGTATTTGAACATGCCCTGTACCAAGTATAAGGTTGACTTGTTTATTAGCGCATTATTATCCTAATCATGATTCCTAGGTGTAACACAACATTACAGCGATATTAGAACTGGTTTACATGAATAATAGGTTTATATTAACGATTAATCCAAGAGCATGATTTTTATATGATAAATGATAATGCCATAACAGGATGCTAAAGCAGTAAACGTGGGCCTAAGAAACAGGATGTCTAATTTATGATATGCTGGCATACAATCAGCCCTAAACATGAATTTCTAGTGCACACATAAGAAATGTAAACCTAGAGTCTTGGTATCTACCCTTTAACATGGATAATCTATATAACTACCCTTCCCTTTCCACTATCCATTCCTGAATATTTGTTTACAAATAATTACAGGCCATGGAATTATGAATTACACAACCAAAGGAAAAATAAGAAGTTACTTCTATAGGGAGCCTTCAATTAGGCCCAGATCTTCCAAACCTCAATGCCTATGGTGTTGCATAGCCTTTCATAGTCCGGGTGTGTCAAAGTTCCCTAAGGACCCAAGGGCTCCCGGGCAGTGCTCACACCCAGACATAGCCAAAGAGTTAAACATGTGCAGAGTGGGAAGTGAATGCCTTGTGTGTCAGAGTTCAGAGGGTACTCAAAGGGTCCCCAAAGCAGTGCTCACACGAAGGAGGCTGAACTTAGACTTCTAAGAGAATATGTGAGAATGCTTTTTATTTTTTAAAAGGGTTTAAATACGGAACAGTTTTGAGAAAGGATAAGTAAGAAAACAATTTTGAAGAAGGAAACGGAAGCTTAACATCACACAAAGGACCAAGGATAGTCCAACAATCACAAACTGGGGTAATGAGATTTGAGGGACAAATACAGAGCATGTAAGGGCAGACATGCAGCTGGAAGATACACACATAGACATACAATCAGAAACTCCCAAGGGTCTAGAGTATCAAGGGGTACAGTAAAGTGCTAGGTTAGATTAACAACTAAAGCCATGGTTAAACTAATGTACCATTCATAGGCATGTAAGAAATAGGTGCTAAGTGTACAGAAACATCAGAAGATCAATACTAGTACTAAAATCAGAAGATCAAACGTTTAAAAAAGTGTCAAGAAACCCTAGTTTTGGAAAAAACAAAGGATCGTTCGAAAAAATAGGAGAATTTTTAAAGAAAACCTCATAATACGCATAGATCTGTTACAGATCTAAAAGAATCGGAAGTTTAGAAGTTAGGGTTTCAAAGAGAGAACCCAGAGAGAGAGAGAGAGAGTTGGTATAGAAAACACCAGATCTAGCCGGAAAGTAGGAAAATCTTACTGGAATCGAGCCATGAAGGCCTGAGACAGGCCAAAGGTGTGAGGGAGTGGACCCTGGTCTCATGAAGACCTTAGATACAGCAACATCGGTGAGAAGGAGCCATGAGAGGCCTGAGGATGGTGAGGATTCCATGGTTTCCGGCTAAGAGGGGGCCGGAGAAGACGAACAGACCTCATCGGAGGTGGAGAGACTAGAGGTCTCTAGAGAGAACTAGAGAGATAGAGAGAGAGTGTGAGAGGGGGGAAATGAGAGACGGGGGGGAGGTAGGTAGGGTTTAATTATGGAAGGTGAAATTTGGGCCGTTGATCTAATTTGATCAACGGCTCAGATTGATCTGGGGTTGGGCCGGGTAGGAATTAAGTAGATTGGGCCTGGTATTTGGGCTGATTTAATTGGGTTGGGGACCGGTTGGATTTAGGCTAGAATTTAAATAGAGAGTGGCTAATTGTCAAATACCCAATTAAATAGATAAATAATTAATAAAAATGGCTAACAATTACATAAAATGAAATTAAGGCTAAATAGGTGAAATTAAGGTAATTAACTAGTATTGAAAATATAAAACGACTGATTATTGAATTAAAATAGCATAAAATGTACAATTAGGCTATAATATTATAGCTAAATAATGCTAAATTGGCTAATTTGTGAAATAACTAAATCCTAATAGGATTGAAAATGATATATTGAGCTAAGAAATATTTTGAAATTATTTGTAATGCAATTTATGAATAATTATTGGATTTAAGTACTGAATAAATTAGAAAATAAATTGATAAAATATAGAAAAATATGGAAAAATACCAATTATTATAAAAAGTGATTTTGAAGGTATATATGCAAGTTTAAAAAATAGTTTTGAGGAAAAATTGGGTATCAACAGCTGCATATCTTTACCCGAGAAGGATGAAAGAGTTGTCGGGTAAAGATATGATGGCCAATTTTGACTGAGTAGAAATGGTTCGAAATATTGAGGTTGCACCCTTGTTTCTGAGCTGCCTACATATCCCTGGTTTTACAGAAATCAGGTCGTATGTAGTTCAGGAATCATCGGCGAAGTATACTGATGAAGTTTCACAAAGACGGATGCAAAGTGCAGGGCCGGGTGGTTGATGCGTAGCTAGAATTCATGGTTTAACACGTTATATGCCTTACATTTTATGTGCGTTAATGATAAAAATACACTTTATATGTGCATAATGGAGTCTATTTCATGTGTAGGTGAATTGGAGATGGAAGCCTAGCTAAATGAATGCAAAAACGTCGAAAATACGCTCAAAAGGCAAAGAGGAGCGCACCGGGCTATAACCGGGCGTTTGAGCCTTAAGGCCAGGCCTGGACTGGATTTATCCAGGCATTTGAGCCTTAAGGCCAGCCTGGCCTGGCTTTATCCAGGCATTTGAGCCTTAAGGCCAGGCCTGACCTGGCTTTATCCAGGCGTTAGAGCCATAATGTCAGGCATGGGCTGGCTTTATCCAGGCGTTTGGGCCATAAAGCCAGGTCCCTGGTCTGGTCCAATTCGATTTTTTGATGACTTTAAGTGTTTCCCGGTTTGAATAGAAGTCTCCTACATGTTTAGGGTTTATCCCAACATATAAATAGACCCAAAAACACAACTTGAAAGGGAGGAAGTGACTGAAGTGAAGAAAAACCTGTGGATTACTACTCAGTGAAACAAACATTGATTTTTATAGCTTTTATTTATTATTTTGTAATTCAATTATGCAAGTTATTTTAGAATTGATTCTTATGAATATGAATATCTAATTTTCTTAATCTAGGGTTTTGGTGGAACCCGTTGGGGGATAAACTTATGGTGATATTAATATAGTTTGGTTGATTGTTCATCTCTATTTGTTCAACTACGTTCTTGTTGTAGTTAATTGAATGGCCATCAATTAGATGTTCCTATTTAGTATGTATCTACTTGAGAGAGAGTGCATATTTAGGTAATTGTTTGAACAACACCACTCCCAGAGTATAGACGAAAGTCATAACGGAGGATTTAGAAGTTGGATTAGAGATAACGATACTTCGGGTGCAATCTAAAGTGAACTGTAATGCAATCTAGCTAGCGTAACTTGAGAGAGTGCGTCTAGTAAATTATCATAATTACTTGAGAGAGATTTATGGTAGATAGAGTGTTCATGATTGATAGAGATAATTAACCAAGTTATATGAAATATCTGAGAAGTAAGTTCACCAACGGGGGAACCATAACCTTAGAACTTTATCATAATTGCTTACAACACATTGTTAGTAATTGTTAGTTATTATTGTCAGTAGAACTAGTAAAACATCAACAACTTATATTCAAAAAGTCTTGAGAGAATTGATTGAGTAAAAGTTGTGTATTCTAAAGACTTGATTGATACGTAAATTCCTTGTGGGATCGACTCTGGGCATAATACCCCGGATTATATTTGCAACGCCCGCTTAGTCTTTTATTAGACAAAGTTGAGCGTAATCAGTGGTCAAGGTCTTACGGGATAGTTAGGAGACCTGGAGCAGAACCTCTCCCGCCTGGATGGTTGTTGCTAGCGGATTACCTGTAAATGAATAACAAGCATATATCGTGCATAATTTAAACATGATGCAAATTCCCATAGGACCATGAATGTTGTCTTCGGACAGTTAAGGATGATGTCCTCAGACCATGATGTCCTGGGCCATGGATTGTTTTGATGAGGGATTCGCAGGCCGTGAAATGATGTTCTCGGGCCATGAGGATGGTGCCTGTGAACCATGATGACTTTGAATAATGATATGAAAAATGATAAAAAGAGATCCTCAGTCCATGACATGGTGTTCTCGGGCTATGAAGATAGTGCAGCCGAACGATGACGCCTTTGGATAGGTCGGTGATATTTCAGCCTATTAAGATGCAATAGTATGATGCTGACAAGACAGAGATTACTCTTGCAAATTTTAAAAAAAAAGCAGAGCTTAGCCTGAAAGGAAACGAAGTGAATAATGATAGAGACAGTGATTGCTTTGAAAAGTGAATGGGAGGTAGCGTTTAACCTCAGAACGAAGAAAGGTAGCCTTATGCAATATGCGGATGCAGGTGTAGGTAGAGTTTAACCTCTGAAGGCAGAAAGGTAGCCTTATGCAATATGTAAGGAAGGACGGCAAAAATTCTTAGCTGGTGTTAAATTGCGGTAGAGCATTGTGATAATGAAGCATTGTTTGTGCTGATAATAAGTCTTGGCGTGACAAGTTTGAGGAACGATGTCTGTCCTTGGATCGGATAATATATTTTGGGGCTTTTTGCAATTTTGTGTCTGCATCCAAAGAAAGATCGTGAGTTTTGTAAAGGAGAAAGGTTAGTCCGCATTCCTGCTGGCCCTGCTTGGCTCGTTATCTTGATCATGATGATACCGTATGTGTCATTGGGGTAGCATTTGCTAAACAAGCTGCTTTAGAAAAAAAATATGCATGATTTTTGTAAAAGTATAATCTATAAACAAAAATAGTTTTAGATGAAGCGACGACATAACACGGCTTGAGACATTGCAACCTCTCTTGTTGCAAAATTTTGAGGGTCCTCCTCAAAATTCTGCCCCAGTTTGCTGGGTGGATGCCTCTGACTGTTGCTCGCGCCGGGACTTGCTTAACTTGCTTCGAAATTTTGTGGGTCCTCCTCAAAATTCTGCCCCAGTTTGCTGGGTGGATGCCTCTGACTGTTGCTCGCGCCGGGACTTGCTTAACTTGCTTCGAAATTTTGTGGGTCCTCCTCAAAATTCTGCCCTAGTTTCCAATTGCAGGGAAAAATAGATTTTTATTGAATTGTGACCGAACCCATAGGGATGCCTACGTATCCCCTCTTAAACGGGAGTCAGGTCAGGTGTAGTTTAAATTGCATTACTGAGAAAGCATAAAGATTACACATAGTAGCATTTGACTGCATCTGAATTGATCGGTTTCGGCCAAACTTCTCCCTCCATTTCTACAAGTATGAGTGATCCTACTGTCAGCACTCTATGAACCATGTACGGACCTTGCCAGTTAGGAGAGAACTTCCCCTTGGCTTCATCTTGATCAGAAAGATTTTCTTTAACACCAGCTGGCCTGGTGTGAATCGTCTCGGCTTGACTTTCTGTTCTGATATAGTTGACCGTGACATACTGCATTCATTCTCTTCCCTTCTATGAGGGACAATTGCTCATAACGGCTTCTTACCCACTCTGCGTCGCTGAGCTCAGCTTCCTGTATAATTCTTAGAGATGGAATCTCCACTTCGGCAGGAATAACAGCCTCTGTACCATAAACTAGCATATAGGTAGTTGCCCCTGTTGATGTGCGGACAGTGGTGCGGTATCCCAGTAAAGCGAATGATAACTTATCATGCCATTGCTTGTGCCTTTCTATCATCTTTCTTAGTATCTTCTTGATGTTTTTGTTAGCGGCCTCTACGGCTCCATTCATCTTTATGCTGTGGAATTCTTGTGTTTGATCTTGAAATTTCACACATAGCATTCATCAAGTCACTGTTGAGATTATAACCATTGTCGGTGATGGTTGACTCTGGAACTCCGAACCGACAAACAATGTGGTCGCGGACAAAGTCGGACACGAATTTCTTAGTAACCACTTTGTAGGAGGATTCTTCGACCCATTTAGTGAAGTAGTCAATGGCGACCAAAATGAACATGTGGCCATTGGAAGCGGCAGGCTCAATTGGTCCAATAATGTCCATACCCCAAGCGGCGAACGGCCATGGAGAGCTGGTTGCATTGAGCTCACTTGGTGGCACTTTTATCATATCCCCATGTATCTGGCAGTGGTGGCACTTCAGAACATAATGGATGCAGTATGTTTCCATAGTCATCCAAAAGTAACCATCTCGGAGTATTTTATTTGCTAGAACAAAACCGTTCATATGTGGGCCACGGGTCCCTGCATGAATTTCTTCCAGCAACTTTGATGCTTCTTTTGCGTCAACACACCTTAATAACCCAAATCAGGAGTCCTCCTATACAGGATTCCTCTGCTGTCAAAGAAATTGTTGGACAATCTCTGAAGTGTACGTTTCTGAGTGGAATTTTCAAGCTCGGGGTAATCTCCTTTTGCTAAGTACTTATCGATGTCATGAAACCAAGGATTTCCATATGCTTCTTCTTCGATATAGGCACAGTAAGCTGGCTGAATATGGATCTTTATGGGAATAGGGTCAATGAAATTCTTGTCCAGATGCTGGATCATTGAGGACAAAGTAGGTAATGCGTCGGCGAACTCATTCTGGATTCTGGGGACGTGCCGGAACTCTATCTTTGTGAACCTCTTTCTTAACCCCCTATACATGGTGCAGATACGGCAGTATCTTGGAATTCTTTGTTGCCCATTCTCCTTGTACCTGATGTACCAATAAGTCTGAATCACCAATCACTAACAGCTCCTAGATGTTCATGCCAATGGCCATATCGATCCCCAAGATGCAGGCTTCGTATTCGACCATATTGTTAGTGCAACGGAACTTGAGTTTGGTGGATATCGGATAATGCTGACCGGTCTCCAATACTAGTACTGCTCCAATACCGACTCCCTTGAAGTTTGCTGCTCCATCAAAGAACATCCTCCAACCATCATAGGATTCTGCAATATCTTCTCCTATGAATGATACCTCTTCATCAGGAAAATATGTTTTCAGGGGTTCGTATCCTCCGTCTACGGGATTCTCAGGAAGATGGTCTACCAGATCTTGTCCTTTAAATTCCTTCTGAGTCATGTAGACAATGTCGAATTCACTCAGCAGGATTTGCCACTTGGCTAGCTTTCCAGTGGGCATGGGCTTCTAAAAGATGTACTTTAATGGATCCATCCTTGATATGAGATATGTTGTGTAGGCACAGAAGTAATGCCTCAGCTTTTGGGCGACCCAAGTTAGAGCATAATAGGTACGCTCTAATAGAGAATATTGGGCCTCATATGGAGTGAACTTCTTGCTGAGGTAATAAATAGATTGTTCTTTCCTTCCCGTTTCATCGTGCTGCCCCAGAATGCAGCCGAAAGCTCCATCTAATACTGCAAGATAGAGTAGTAAAGGTCTGCCTGGCTCGGGCGGTACTAGGACTGGCGGTGTTGACAAATATTCCTTGATTCTGTCGAAAGCCTTTTGACAATCATTAGTCCACTTGGTCGCAGCATCCTTCTTCAGCATCTTAATGATTGGCTCACAGATGACTGTAGATTGTGTTATAAACCGGCTGAAACTCATCACATCTTTCTTGTTCCTTGGTGGTGGTAGATCTTGAATGGATTTGACCTTGGACGGATCCAATTCTATTCCCCGGCAGCTTACAATAAATCCCAGCAACTTCCCAGCAGGAACCCCCAATGCACACTTCGCGGGGTTTAGTTTCAGATTGTATTTTCGTATTCTATTGAAGAACTTCCCCAAATTCTCCATGTGATCTGCAGTTTTCTTTGATTTGATAATGACATCATCCACGTACACCTCGATCTCCTTGTGAATCATGTCGTGGAATATGGTGGTCATGGCCCTCACGTAGGTGGCCCCTGCATTATTTAGACCGAATGGCATCATCTTGTAACAATACACTCCCCACGGCGTAATGAACGTTGTTTTCTCAGCATCTTCCTCATCCATCCAAATCTGGTGATAACCAGCGAAGCAATCCACAAAGGACTGTAATTCATGCTTGCCGCAGTTATCAATTAGAATGTGTATATTTGGCAAGGGGAAGTCGTCTTTCAGACTGGCCCGGTTGAAATCTCGGTAGTCGACGCAGACTCTGACCTTCCCGTCCTTCTTTGGCACAGGTACAATGTTGGCTAACCATGTCGGGTACTCCACTACCCGGAGAACTTTGGCGTTGATCTGCTTGGTAAATTCTTCTTTGATTTTAAAACTCATGTCGGGTTTGAACTTTCTTAGCTTTTGTTTCACTAGTGGACACATTGGATTGGTTAGCAGTTTGTGAGCCACAATAGACGTACTTAGACCAGTCATGCCATCATACGACCATGCAAATACGTCCTCATACTCTCTTAGAAACTTTGTGTATTATTTCTTTTCTGATGGTGACAAATGAATGCTGATGCGAGTCTCTTTGACGTTTTCTGATCCCCCAGGTTGATAACTTTGGTCTCATCCAGGTTGGACTTAGGTTTGTATTCAAAGTTCTCAACTTCTTTGACAACCTCGTCAGGTATGTCGTCCTCTTCTGAATCAATGTCCATTTGTTGCATTGTCTCATTGCATGTCACAGTCATCGGTTCATCAAGACAAGTAATAGTAATGTTGTATAAATAAAGTAATGAGAGAAAACAAAAGCAATAAATATCATATTCGTAAGAGAAATTAAGAAGATGCTTTGATAAATTGAATAACTGTTTTGAACATTGAAGATCTTTATTGCAGAAATTGAAAAATGCAGGAAAAGGAAAATCATTTAGTAAATAAAATAGTAAATAATGCTTGTTTTAGCCTTGCTACCCCGAGGCTCGTCGGGCTTTGGTTGTCTTGATAGACCAGTTCTTGAGATATTCCCCCTTGATTACAGTCTGTACGGAAGGGCCTTCCTCCCCCTCCCCTCGAAAACAACACAGCAGTCCATATCATCATCCTCTAGGAACAAACTCCTCATCGCTGCAAGTGCTTCTTCCTCATCTGAACCGTAAATAGTGTCGGTCTGCTTGAAAGTCTACTCAAGATGAGTTATCGGCTGCTCCAAAGGGAAATAGGGACCACGCCAAGGTGGCGACCAGTCGTTGAATTCCTACCAAGTTTACTCATCCCCAGACCGAAAGTGGTGCCATGCTCCTTGAGCTTTATGGGCTTCATGATCCCTTAGAGGTTTTTACCGAGCCCTTTGCCTGGATCATATTCTCTCCAGTTCAGGATGCTATCAATCTTGTTATCCCACCATTTGTCTTTCGATAGCATTGAACCTTTCAATTTGGTGGTAAGTTCCTCCGCCTATCTTCCTTTTTCCGTCAATCACCCCAATAGTTTGACGACTATAAAGGGGGTTGCTACCTCACCATGAATAATCACCTCTTGGTGGTTCCACTCAAATTTTACCGCCTGATGTAGTGTTGATGCTACGGCTCCAGCAGCATGAATCCATAGCCGTCCCAACAATAGGTTGTAGGATGCCGGAATATCTATCACCTGGAAATCCACTTCGAACCAAGTCGGTCCCATCTATAGACATAGACTGATCTCCCACATGGTGGACCTCTGAGAACCGTCAAAGGCTTTCACATTGATCGCCCCATCCTTTATCTCATGTAGCCCTTTACCCAATTTCTTGAGTGTTATCAATAGACAGATGTTAATACTGGAACCTCTATCGATCAGAATTTTTGTGATGAAATGATCTTCGCATTGCACGGTGATGTGCAGTGCTTTGTTGTGCCCCAATCCCTCAGGTGGTATCTCATCCTCATGAAAAGTGATTTTATGACTCTCCAGTACCTGGCCTACCATATTGGCCATTTCCCCACTAGTGATGTTGTTTGGCACATATGCTTCACTCAACACTTTTAACAAAGCATTTTTGTGTGTTTCGGAATTCTGCAGCAGAGAAAGGATGGATATATGTGTTGGTGTCTTGTTCAGTGGTCGATAATTGAATACACCTTAGCCTACACCTTTCTCCAAAGGTCATCGGGACATGTTTCGATAAGGGGAGGCCGGATGGCGTCCTGCTTGCTTGACTCGGCCAGATTTTCAGGGGTGTAGATCCTACCAGTTCTCGTCATACCCTGTGCTGCGACCGCTTCCTCAGACCTAACATTGCCTTTCCTTCTCGCCTCGATTGTGTAGTCCCAAGGGATAGCGTTTGAATAGAAGGGTGGTGTGGTTGACATTGCCACCAGAATTGGTGCAGCCATCTTTATTTCAAACGGAATGTGTGTTCAGGGTGGCAAGACTGTGACCTCGAACGAAGCTGGTGCATTTGCTGGAGATACAAACTCAAATCCAATTGGCACTGGTGACTTTGCAGGTGACGCTGCTTCAAACTCAAATGGTATAGACATATTCACCTCAGCGGCCTCAGATGGCTAAATCTGTACTATGATCGGTTTGAAGGTGACTGTGGATTTCTTTAGGTCATCGCCTTCTGCGATCAACCCGATTGACCCCTCGGGATCCCAATCATCTTCTATTTAAATCATATGGATACCTCTACCTTTATGGTCTGGCAGAGGATTGTGGCGGACGTTTGGAGTGGGGTCTTTTGCCACAATAATCGCGTTGTCAATGAGAGCCTGTATTTTGTCCTTCAGAGAACGGCATTCTTCGATGGTGTGTCCTTTCATGCTGGAATGGTATGCACAAGTTGTTTGGGTTAACCCACTGAAAAGGGTTCTCAGGGGTGTCCACAGGGATAGGTGTGACATAACCAGCAGCTTTGAGTTTTTCATACAGCAGGCCAATGGGCTCGGCTATGGCGGTGTATTGCTTTGGAGGGCGGCAATCAAAATTGGGACGAGGTCTAGGGAATTTTTGGCGTGCAGGGGATGACTGGTAATGGGATGACTGGGAATTATAATTATGGTATACAGGAGTGGGTTGTGGATATTTGGGCGAAGCAGGTTGATATATGGGTGGTGGAGCTTGGTAGGAAGGTGGTGGAGTTTGGTAATTTGGTGAGGGTGCTTGGTAATTCGAGGTTGGATGATATGTGAGTGGAGGTGTTGGATGGGTTTGGTACTTGAGCGGGGACTTGGTTCTTTGTGCAACCATTACGGCTCCCACATCTCTCTTCTTAGACACACCACCGGACTGTAGAGCCTTGTTATTAGCTTGCAAGGCTTCAAACTTTGTAACCATACCGCTTTTAATACCTTCTTCAATCCGCTCACCCAATTTGATGATATCAGAGAACTTGTGGCCCTCAACCATCATTAACCGTTCATAATACTGTGGGTCCTGAGCCCGGACAAAGAACTTGTTCATCTGTTCTTCCTCTAGAGTAGGTCTGACTTTAGCGGCTTCGGACCTCCAGCGAGTAGCATACTCGCAAAAGGTTTTTGTAGGTTTCTTCTTCAAATTTTGAATGTATAACACATCCGATGCATTCCTGTGTTGAATCTAAATTTGTCCATGAAATCAGACGCCATGCTTACCCAGCTTGACCATTTCTTGGGGTCTTGGCTGATGTACCAAGACAGTGAATCTCCCTTCAAACTCCTTATGAACAGCTTCATGCGGATCCTTTCATCCTTTCCTACGCCAACCAATTTGTCGCAATAGGTCCTCAGATGGACTCTCAGATCA
>ML321468.1:0-73018 GCA_005239505.1 Nicotiana paniculata
TTATTTATTTTATTTATTTTATTATTTCCAGAATTGTTTTACAAATACAGAGAGTTAACAAATCCATGCCAGTTTTTCTTGTTCTATCTTGAAGAAGTGAAATTTATCTTAGGTTCAAAGTAATTAGTAAGGAATTAAGTGGGTTAATCATTTGATTAATGAAATCTAGCTAGGAATGATGTGATTTCTACTTGGGTTAATCAATTACTTATAATTAAGCCTTAGTTGACTTGGAAGAGCACTTGGTAAAAATCAAGTGTTGGAGACATAAAGTGGGTAGAATAGAAATCGAGGTCATAACACATACGTAATTAACTATAATTTAACATTTGTATAACCAAAAGCATAGCCTACACGATGGGGAAGTAATCCTAGCGCCTCTTATTTGTTATAACTACTTTTTTACTCGCATTCTAAATGTTCGATAAAATTCCTAAACTATTTTTGTAGCCATTCTAGAAGTAACTTTGAAGTAATTGTATAATAACTTTTTGAAAATTACATTAAGAATCATCAAGTGTATACATATTTGGATACTCTAACATACACCTACTTTTTATGGAATTCGACTCCAACGTTGTTTGGTTTATTACTGCTAACGACCATGCTACGTTTCATTTAGAGGTGTAGAATATTGGACGTCATCACCCATATTTACTGTGTAATCAATATTAGATTTGCATTGACCGGTAATGTCATAATTACTTAGTTTTATTAGCACATGTATTCAAATTGGTTAAAAAAGTGAAGTTTTGATCAAATATGTTTTGATCTTAGTAAAGAATTGGTAGATTAGTTAATTTCTTATTGAAAAAAAAATCATTTTTTTTCCGTTTCATTTGAGAGCTCATAATTAAGAAAGGTACTCAATTTTTGAATAGGCATGTTTGGACTATCAGTAGTTGATATCTTGAAGATGTTAACATTTATGGGAAAATACTTGAGTAAATAAGAATTCCCAAAATTAGATCCTATAATTTAAAAGTCTACCTTTTGTTACCTCTTCATCTCTATCCTTCAAGGTAGGATAATTGGGTCTTAATAACTAAAGCATTTAATTTTATTTCATAAGATTACATTAATATCAACAAGACCTTACTTCAAATCATACAAAAGTTATATTATTGTCCACTTTACAAAGTGCAGTAGTAGAGATAAACTATGGCGAAGGCTTTTATGAAGTTTGCTTTCTTTGTTGCTGATTACCATGGATTTGTTTCTCTTTCTTATTACATTTCCTTCATAGAAATTTCATTTAATGTCAGTTTGTCATTGTAATATCTTAGAGCAAAGAGGAAAAAAGAATGATCTTAATCATATGTAGGAGTGGCATAATTAGCCCATAAAAATATGAACCGGCTTAAGTTTTGGCGAGTCATTGACTACCCATTCATTAACTCGGTCCATTTTAATCCCGTCCAAATTCAGTATCGTCTAGAAGTTGGGCTGATTTGAACCTATGAAAAACCTTATCAAAATTCAGTATCGTCTAGAAGGGGGAAATTCATAAGTTTTATTAGTAATTAAATAAATTACAAGAAAACAGCCAGACAAATTAAAATTTGATAAGAGGTGGGTTGGTTGGGTTATGCCATATTATTTAGCTAATCTTGATTTAACTCATCTCAGTCTAAGTATTTTTTTCGGGCGGACTAATAATCCTTTCATTAGTTAACTCAACCCATTTTGACGCTCCGAAATTTAGTCGGACTCGCATATTTGACACCCCTAACCTCGTATGTGATATTATGAATTGCTTACAATTTTCTTGTATATAATTGCAGATATTTCATCCTTTAAGGTGGCAGCACTGAGAAAATGTAATACTTCAGACGATTGCGAAGGGGTTTGTTTTGCTGCTCTGAAAACCAGTTGTCTTTTTCATAGGTGCATATGCTGGTCCAAGAAAAAGGTGGAGATGGATACACAATTAGGTCTGAATCCCAAAAATAACTGATGTCTTTTATTGTGCTTGCATTGAATTGTGCTAAAATAGTTGTGGACTTGATCTTGTGTAATACTACATGTCCTAATAATTATGCGGTTTGCTAAACAATAAAATTGAAATTATATTAGTCTCTGCTTGATTTAACAGAGCACTCAACAAATAGTGAATTGATTAAGTTATCTCTCATTCATGGATTAGTTATATGTTGGCCTAATGCATAGACAGCCCCTTAAGCATGAGACAAAATTCTAGTTGGCACTTTTAACTTAGCTAAGTTCTATTTCAACACTTAATGTACACTTAGGGTTTGTTTGGTATAACGGAAAATGTTTTTCAAGAAAATATTTTTTTAGAAAATAAGTAGTAATCTTATTCATTTTTCGGTTTTCGGTACGCAAGTTAAGGAAAATAACTTCTTAAGAGTATTCATAAATAATTTAGATACAATAAACATGAACCCATAAACTTTCGAACCAACAACCTTCTGAACCCACAAATTTCATACACTTGTGAACCCGTATACTTTATAATTTCTAAACTCGTAAACTTTCAAACACATAAACCTCTGAACTCATTGTAGATATATAAATTTTATTGAAATTAAATCCATAAAATAATGTGGACTATATTTTATATTCAAGATATATTATTTCAAATAAATTTATTGGGCTAATATAATTCAAGATATGTTATTTCAAATAAATTTATAGGGCTAATATAATTGGATTAGTTATACAAGTCTCATATACATGGATTAAATAAAAAAGTCTTAATCTATTGGGCTAGCCCAATTAACTGGGCTAAAGTAATGAACCCATTTTATTAAGCCCAAAAATTAATCTTCCTGGAGGCCTAGTTTGGTGCCACGTGTCAAATGACGTGGCGCGCCAAATCAAACGGAAGAGCCAATAGGATCATGCCACATGTCAAAATGACAAAGCATGCCAAATCACATTGAAAGGCCAATGAAATCGCACCACGTGTGCCAGTGACATACTCTGGCCAATCAAATACGGTCTTGTCACACTTTAATTTGATTGGTCGAAAAGAGTTTGTTCTTATCACGACTCTTCCCTCCCACAACTATAAATAGGGGGCTTCATAACCCAGAAAAGGGACCAGAAGTTATAACAAGAAGCAAGAGGGAGCTCGTGGATCAAACGCTGCGGATTTCTCTAAAAGCTACAAGCATTCAAGTATTATAAAGATTAAAAGATCAAGACGAAGATTCAAGAACAAGCTGCAAGCCCTTGGATTAAAAGTACGTCAGGATCAAGATCAAGCTTCAAGCACTTGGACTAAAATAAAATAAAATTCAAGATTAAGCTCGGAGTCTCTTTTATTTACTGTTGAAAAGAAGAATCAGAGGATTCATAGAGATTGTAACACTCAAATATTTGAAATAAAATACTACTATTGTTGCGATATTTTTCGGTCTTGATTTTATTTTCTCGACGCAATTTATTGTCTACAAATTATGGCACGCCCAGTGGGAAAATCTCTACCTCTCATCTCAATTTTTCAATCACCAAAGTTCAAGAACAACGAAATGGCTTCAAGAAAATCAACTCCAGTTCAACTTCCGCCAAGTCTGCTAATTCCAGGTTCTATGCTGATGTGGAAAACATACTCTAAGTTACCTTTGGAAGCTTTGGACTAGTTACGAGGAGCAAAGCAATCTCGTTAGGACGACAAGCACCCCAAGTGTCGTCCACATCTACCCCTGTTTTCGGATCTTCATCCTCAAAAGGATCAAGATCTTCCACAAATGCACCCGACGGAGGAAGCAAAGTTGCTGAAAAGATCAAGAAAACTCTTGTTCTACTTGACCTCTCCGGATCCAAGCACTCTACTGTGAAGGGAGATGATGACGCTTCAAGTGATGGATCATCCCCACTTACACCACATAGCGTGAGCCAATCAAGGATCAATTTGTGTGAAAATCCATGTTACTCTCCATCGTCCATGACAATCATGCAATCCATGGTGACAAACACTTTATCTGTGGAGGAGCAGTTGGCAAACTTGACGGAAGCAATCTCTGGCTTGACTAAGTGCATGCAAAATCAAGATGCTAGAATCGACAAGCTAACAGATAGGGTGGGAATCTTGATGGAAGAAGAATCCACCCATGCACCTGGCAAACTCCCAGAAGTTCAAGAGATTGATCCTCCCCCACGACAAGTTGCATCCACTAAGGAAATTCCAATCTCTTTGGAAGGGATGATTCCAATCGATCAACTGAAGGAGCTCATCGAAGGAACTATTAAAAACAAGTACGAAGTTGCTACCAAGTATTCCCTTACATACGCAAAGTCGTACACTGCAAGGATCGATATGTTGAAAATGCATGTTGGCTATCAACCTCCAAAGTTTCAACAGTTAGATGGTAAAGGCAATCCAAAGACACATGTGCACTTCGTTGAGACATGCAACAATGCTGGGACTTATGGAGATTATCTCGTCAAATAGTTTGTCCGCTCGCTAAAAGAAAATGCTTTTGATTAGTATACAGACCTCGAGGAAGGATCTATTGATAGATGGGATCAACTAGAACAAGAGTTCATTAATTGCTTTTATAGCACAAGGCGCACTGTGAGCATGGTGGAACTCACAAATACTCGTCAACGGAAGAGTGAACCAGTTATCGACTTTATCAATCGTTGGAGGAAAGCAACCCTCAACTGTAAAGACAGGCTTAGTGAAGCTTTAGGCATAGAAATGTACATCCAAGGTATGCATTGGGTATTGCGCTACATCTTGCAAGGCATCAAGCCTAGCACATTTGAAGAACTTGAAACTCGTGCCCATGACATGGAATTGAGCATGGCCTCTGCTGGAAATGAAAGATTGCCCATCTATGAACCTCTCAAAGGGAACGATAAGCAAGAAGTCAGAAAATGGAGCAAGTTTGTACCAAGATCTGAAAATAAAGAAGCTATGAATGTCAACACATCACCTGTGAAGTTCACGACGAAGGTGAGCAAGAAGTAGAGTATGAAATCCACTTCGTTTCACAATAAGCCAAGTGGAAAGTTGACTCTAAAATAAATTCAAGAGAAAGAATACTCATTTCTGGATTCTGATGTGTCAGCTATTTTTGAAGAACTCCTAGAGTTAAATCTCATTGAGCTTCCGGAGATGAAGCGACCAAATGAAGCTGAGAAAATCGATGACCCAAATTACTGCAAATATCATCGACTTGTGAGCCACCCTCTGGAGAAGTGCTTTGTCTTCAAGGATAAAGTTATGGACTTGGCTCGTGAAAAGAAGATCGTGCTTGAAGATGAGAAAGCAAGCGCAAACAAAGTCTCTATCATATTTGGATCATTCAATCCAGAAGAATTATGTAGTTCTAAATAAAGTAAAGATGAAGAATTACTGGAGAACTACAAAGTTGAGGACGGTCAACCTGAGGACGATGAAGGTTGGACATTGGTGACGCGTCGTAAGCACCACAAAAGGAGCCCACGAAAAGGATCAATAGAACAACCAATAAGGAAATCTAGGAGATTGAATTCAGTTAAGCATGAAGATAAAGCAAAAGTGGAGGTGCATCACCCTCAAAATACACGACATCCGGTGACCTTGGAGGAGTTTTTACCAAGTTGGTTTCGCACGAATATTTCCCATGGGAGTATTGATGCCTCTTGTTGCCATGCTGACGAAGGGAAAGAAAAGAGTGATGACCTACCGTTGGCACCATCCTCGGAAAAGCTTATAGATTCCACTCCTCAAGAAGTTAATGCTTGTGAGGAAAAAGTCACGTTCACAAATGACGACCTTCTGCTAGGTGACACTCCTCATAACCACCCATTATACCTAGTTGGCTATATGCGTGATGAAAGGGTAAATTGAATTTTCGTTGATGGAGGATCCTCAGTGAACATTTTGCAAATTCGCACTGTGAAAGAACTTGGTATTCCCATGAACGAACTCTCATAAAGTCGTGTGATGATCCAAGGATTCAACTAAGGAGGGCAAAGAGCCATAGGCGCGATCAAGTTGGGAATCACTATTGAAGATATTCAATCAAGTGCATGGATGCATGTGATCGATGCAAAGACTTTTTAAAATATTTTTCTTGGAAGGCCTTGGATACATGAGAATAAAGTAGTTCCATCTACCTACCACCAATGTTTAAAATACTACGAGGGTGAAGTCGAGAAGACGATAGTTGCTGATGATGAGCCATTCACCGAGGTAGAGTCACACTTCGCCGATGCAAAGTTCTACTTGAAGAACCGCATTGTGAAGGAGCTAAAAGTTGATGATGTCATGAAAAGCAAGAATGACGAGCCCATAAACAAAATAGTTGAGGTGATTATTGGTAAAGCCAAAGCCGTTACTGAGGAGGTACAACCCAACGTGAATAAATCTCATAGAGGGGATATTGCATCTTATGGCAATAAAGTAAGTCCTAAGCTCCAATATGTCCCTAAAAGGAAGAAAGATAAGGGCGAACCATCTAATCCCCAAACCAATACGCTAAAGGAGTTAACTCTTCCAGTAAAACAAATTGAGGCAGTAAAGTTATCCTCGAAGACCCTTGCAGGATTTGTAGCCCAAAATCCTCTGCAGAAAGTGGCACTCCCTACAAAGCGGACAGATGAAGGTTTTGATCCTAACTCTTACAAGCTATTTGTAAAGGCTGGATACAATCCCACTGAGCCGTCAAAGTTAGGGAAGCTCCCATCAGAAGCTGCAACGAGGAAGCCACATGAAGTTTTAGGATACAAGCAATTGTCATCAGTGCGCATCTCAATAAGAAGGGCGAGTAACAATTATATCACTGTAGAAGATGAATATGCCAATTCTAACAGGCCTTCCGTCTTTGATTGACTGGAAAATTAACTGTGAGAAATTTCGTATTTGAGAGATTGGGTCCATTAAAGAAGGGGAATAAGTTCCAGAGAAATTATCGAAATACAAGAACACCCGCTTCGCCCAAAATTCAGAAGATCTCTAAAAATTTCCAAAGTTTGGTTCCTTCTAGAATGAAGCGACAAACAAAAGTCATGGTTTCGTGTGATGAAGTACAGAAGGTGTATCCATACACTGTGGTATATACTAAAGAAAGCGATGACGACGAATAAAGTGTGGGTTCTTCGTATCATGTCACTATACAAGGCGAGAACTGTGTTCCATCTTCAATGGAAGATAATGCAGAGTTGGAGGATGTTTCACCAAGTTATCATATATCCTTCAATGATGGGGACCCTCAAGAATATGAAGATGCGAAAGATGCTCCCTCGGAACTTGAAGAAGGGGTGAATGCAACGGTTGATGCCTTAAAAGAAGTTAACCTTGGCACTTATGAAGAACCAAGACCCACCTACCTAAGTGTTTTACTAGAAATTGACGAAGAAAGCACTTATATTGAATTACTCAAGGAGTTTAGGGATGTCTTTCTTGGAGTTACAAATAAATGACTGGCTTGTACCCTAAAGTGGTAGTCCACCACCTTGCGGTCAAGAATGGCGCTCGACCTGTTAAGAAAGCTCAAAGGCTTTATAGGCCGGACTTGGTTCCCTTGATTGAAAATGAAGTTAACAAAATCATCGAAGCTGGATTTATTCGTGAAGTTAAATACCCAACATAGGTTTCAAGTGTTGTCCTTGTAAGGAAGAAAAATGTCCAGATTCGAGTGTACGTTGACTTTAGGGATCTTAACAATGTGTGTCCGAAAGATGAATTCCCGCTTCTCATTCTAGAACTAATGATCGATTCTACTACTAGGTACGAGGCAATGTCATTTATGGACGGTTCATCAGGCTATAAACAAATTCGTATGGCGCCAAAAGATGAAGAGCTTACTGCATTCCGTACCCCCAAGGGTATTTATTGCTAAAAGGTAATGCCTTTTGGCTTGAAGAACGCTGGTGCTACTTACCAAAGAGTTATGCAGAATATCTTTGATGAACTTCTCCACAAGAATGTCGAATGCTATGTTGATGACTTGGCGGTGAAATCAGGAAAGAAATGCGACCACTTGAAAGACCTGAGAATGGTGATTGAGTTGCTCCGGAGATACCAACTTAGGATGAATCCATTAAAATGCGCCTTTGGAGTTACCTCCGGAAAATTCCTGGGTTTCATTTTCCGACATCGAGGGATTGAAATAGATCAAGCTAAAGTATATGCAATATTGAAAATGCCTGAGCCCCGCAATATTCATGAATTGAAAAGTCTGCAAGGAAAGCTAGCATACCTTAGGAGTTTCATCTCAAACCTAGCTGGGAGGTGCCAACCATTCATCCCACTTATGAAGAAAGGTGCCCCTTTCAAATGGGACCAAACGTGTAGAAATGCCTTTGAGAGCATTAAATCCTACTTGATGAAGCATCCATTTCAGCACAAGAAAGTTCTGTTGGAGCGCTGTTGGCCCAAGAAAATAGTGAAAGGAAAGAAACTCCCTTTACTACTTGAGCAGGATGATGACACCAAATGAGCTGAATTTTTCGCCAATTGAAAAGTTATGTCTGGCGCTAGTCTTCTCAATCCAAAAGTTGAAGCACTACTTTCAAGCTCATGTCGTTTGTTTGGTTTCTAGAGAAAATCCCATCAACTCTGTGATGTCAAAACCTGTCCTTAGTGATCGACTATTAAGGTGGTACCTCCAGATTCAACAATTTGAAATCGTGTACATCCCACAAAAGGCTATAAAAGGACAAGTGTTAGCAGACTTCTTCGCAGATCACCCTACACCTGATGATTGGGAGCTAACTGACGAACTACCTGATGAGGATACCATGGTCATTGAAGTTCAGCCTCCATGGAAGATGTACTTTGATGGGTTGCACATCGCGGAGGAGCTGGTGCTGGCGTAGTCTTCGTCAATTCTCAAGGTGAAGTTATGCCCTACTCTTTTACGTTGACGCAACTCTGCTCTAACAACGTTGCTGAGTATCAAGCACTAATACTTGGGCTTGAAATGGCTGTCGAAATGAAGCAGTTGCAATTGCAAGTCTTTGGTGACTCTCAGTTAGTGGTCAATCAACTTTTGGATAGTTACGAGGTCAAGAAGCCTGAACTACGTCCATATCATGATTACGCCAAAAAGTTAATGGGGTGGCTCGGTGATGTGACTATTCAGCATGTGCCAAAGAAAGAAAATAAGAAGGTTGATGCTTTAGCTGCCCTAGCTTCATCATTAACCCTGCCTGATCAAGCACAAGTTACTGTCTGCCAAAAATGGGTAGTACAGTTTCCAAATGAGGCTGAAGGTGAAGAAAATGAACTCAAGCATCTTGTCGCTGTTTCTGAAGTTGAGAAAGAAGAATGGCGACAACCCATTATCGACTACTTATGTTATGGTATACTTCCAGAAAATCTGAGGAGAAGGACTGAAATCCGTCATCGTGCACCTCGCTGACTTTACTACAAACATACTCTATATAGAAGGTCGTTCGAGGGAGTACTTTTGCGATGCTTAGGGGAAGAAGAAGCACTCCAAGCTTTGCAAGAGGCACATTCTGGATTATGTGGGTCATACCGTTCTGGACCAAAGATCCACTTCCATATAAAAAGTATGGGATATTATTGGCCAAATGATGGTAAAATATTGTTTGAACTATGCTCGAAGATGCAAGGCTTGTCAATTCCATACAAAGTTTATTCATCAACCTCCTGAAGTGTTGCACCCGAATGTTGCATCCTGGCCTTTTGACGCTTGGGGATTGGATGTTGTTGGACCACTGCCAAAGTCCCCTGGTGGGTACCTATACATCTTGGCTGCAACTGACTACTTCTTAAAATGGGCTGAATTTGTTGCTCTTAAGGAGGTGAAGAAGGAAAATGTTGCAAGTTTTATCCGAGTAAACATTATCTATCACTTTGGCATTCCTCGTTACATAATAACGGATAATGGAAAGTCGTTCGACAATAGGTTGATGAACAAGATTTGTGAACTCTTTGGCTTCAAGCAACGTAACTCTTCTATGTACAATGCTGCCGCCAATGGTCTAGCTGAGGCATTCAACAAGACACTATGCAACTTGTCAAAGAAAGTCATCTCCAAATCCAAACGGGATTGGCATGACTGTATGGAGGAAGCTCTTTGGGCATATAGGACAACTCACTGCAGGCCAACACAAGCGACCCCTTATGCACTCGTTTATGGAGTTGAAGTCGTCTTACTACTTGAGCGTCAAATACCTTAATTACGACTAGCTATTCAAGAAGGGATCACTGACGAACAAAATGCTCGACTTTGATTAGCAGAGTTGGAGGCTCTATATGAGAAGAGGTTAGAAGCTCGCCCGAAATCCTTTCAAGTAGGAGATCAAGTCCTTGCCATAAGAATACCCATTATGACTTCTCATAAACCTGCGGGGAATTTCACTTTGAAATGGGATGGGTCGTATGTTGTGCAAGAAGCTTATTCAAGTGGGGCTTACAAGCTGGTTGATGCAGATGGCATGAGAATCGGCCCTATCAATGGCAAGTTTCTGAAGAAGTATTATCCTTGATGTTCCTGCTCCTTGACGCATGAGCCTAAACTACATGTTCCTACAATCCTAACCCCCATGAGTCTAAACTGTGTATGACCCACCTAAAAAAAAGTCTGCTAGGTTGAAAACCTCGAAAGAGGCGGCCTAGGCAAAAGTTAGGACATAAAAAAAATTAAAAATCAAAAATAAAAATAATAAATAAATAAAAAATACCCATTCTGAACTACGGTATGACTTGATCCTCTTCACCGAGGTATGTAGGAAGCTCAGAGTTCCATTCTGAGTTTAGTCGCATGAGTTCAAAAGATACATAGTGCCCCCATCGTGTTAGAATAAATTATGATGAAATGTAATCCATTCAACCATCACTTGAAAATCGAGTTGAGATACCATTTTTTTGTTAAACTTTGGGTCCATTTGATTTAAAGAGGGCAAGCTGCTATGGTAAAATAGTGTCTTCACTAAAATGATGACAATGTTTAGATCAAAGTATGGGATTCGTTAGGTCTTCGTGTTCACATAACCTTCAAGTTTGTTGGAATTCATATTCGCTCACCGCTAAAAAAGAGGGGATATTAAATTTTGATTTATAGCAAGAAAAATGTCTTGTGACTTCGAGGCTTCCATGCCAAAACACAAAAGTTTTGGCAAAGTCGCGCCAATTCGAAACCGTCGGTATATCAAAATCTGATGTTGACTTCGAAATATTAGTTGAAACTATCCTTAAAGTATTAAATCCTACATTTTGGAGATGTTTTATATTTTGAAGTCCCATTTTAATAAAATCAAACGGTTTTTTGATTTCGACGTTCCCACATCAAGATACAATATTTTTGGTGAAGTCGCGCAAATCTGAGACTATCAACATATCAGAATCTAAAGTTAGATTCAAAATAATATCTGGGACGATTCTCAAGTTGTTTTATTTCGAATTTTTGATATTTCCTAGATCTCAAAGTCAATTTTCCATAAAATTAAGCGGTTAATGATTTCGACATTGCTATATCAAGATATAAAAGTTTTGGTGAAGCTGCACAAATTTGAAATATCATCGTGTCAGAATTTAAAGTTAGATTCAAAATAATATCTGGGACGATTCTCAAACTATTTGATTCCGAATTTTGGATATGTCCTAGATCTCGAATATATTTTCCATAAAATCAAGAAGTTCATGATTTTGACGTTCATATACCAAGATATGAGTTTTTTTAGTGAGACTGTGCAAATCTGAAATTTTCAACGTGGTGGAATCTAAAGTTTCAAAATATTACCTGCGGTGATTCTGAAGGTGTTTGATTCTGAATTTTTGATATGTCTTGGATTTTAAGTCTAGTTTCTAAAAGAAAATTAAATGGCTCATATATTTTTAATGTTCTCACATTGAGATATATATCTCCCACCACAAAGGGTGCAAAGATGATGAAAAATATTATCCTCAAAGAAGGAGGATGTATTTACAAATACAGAGAACTTCGAGATATGAACGCCAACGATATTTAAAAAAAAGCAAAAAGAAGCTAAGTTCCATCATGGGGGAATCAATACATCATAATAAGCAAAGAACTATTTATATTGAACCGCAAAGGAAGAACAGGCATTAATGAAAACGCGTGATATAAAATAAAATGGATAGAGTATTCATTCTTAAGAAAAGCCACTAGTTAATCAAATGCGAAAAAAAGGCGAATAAAATACTCTATATTGACTAATATAAACCCAAATTGTAATTGACTAAGTCTTTAAGAGTTGCCTCTAGGTGTTGCCTCTTCATCACCACGTCGGCCAAGTCATCAGCAGTTGCCAAGGAAACATCAAAACATCTACGATAATCCTCTTCAGCAGATTAGACTCTAGATTCAATCTCTTCAACCTCTTTCTTGCCAAGCTCGAAGAGTTCTTAACTGTTTCACCTTCTCCTTGGCCTCTTTGAGATATCGACTGGCAGCGGATAATTTCTTGGCCTTCTACCCTTTCTCAATCAAGACAAGATCAAGATGTTCCTTGGCGTTTAAAAATGACTCTGATTTTTCAACATCCACAACCTTGTCAGAAAGAGTTGACCTTGCCTGGTCATATGATGTGGCAAGCTCAAATAAAGACGTCAATAGTCCTTTTAGAGGGGAAATATCCACACCCTTTCCTTCCATCTCCTCGAGAATTACTTCGATCTCTAATTGAAGAGAAGAAACGTTGTCTACGGTAAGGTCCTTGAGTTTGGCATGAATTTAAGCCCAGGCATTTAGAATGAAATCCTTGCGAAGAGTCAAGACAACCTTTCTTCCATCAAAGATAGACATGGTTGGTGCTGATCGTTGGTGAAAATTAGGCCCCAATTTCGCTCCAAGACTAGGAATAGAAGTTGCCTCTAGGTCTGACTTAGCTATTGGAAGTGATTTCCTCGAGTCTGGCTCCGCGACAGATTCGCTACTACCTTGGGGCTTTCTTTGGCGGGACGCCATTGAAATGTGAACACCATTTGTGTGCATAAAAAAAGATATCTGATCAGTTAAACTACTTGGATATTATAAAATAATATGAAGGTTTTAATCGTTACCTCTTTGATAGCTGTCAAAGTCCTTGAAGCATTGCCGATGCTGTCAGTAATCTCGACTACACCCAAATTAACATCTCCTTGTTTGTTAGAATATGGATTCACCCGCTTAAAGTTTTGATCTCCATTACTACTATCACTCTCATTTTGGGACGAACATTTGTTGGAGGTAGGAACAATGATACCTAATGGAAAGGAACCCTCGTTGGCTTAATGGGCCTAAACAAGGACCTTCTTTTGAACTTCTTTATATGGAGGTCCCTTGACGTCGCATGGTACAACCACTTTGGATTTTAAAGTAGGAGGATTGCCCTCCCTGTTATGCTCTTGAGGCGTGATCTCTGAAGGCGTACTAGTAACTGGCCCAACGGTATTCACCAAAGATTGCAAATGGTTTTCAAGGAAGCGTCCATGCACTCTTTCCCACCAAGACTATAATCGGACGAGACATGCTTCCTCATCTTGGGCATAATAGGGGGAAATGTGGCATTTGAACTACTTTTAGACAAGACACAAATTCGTAAAAGTTCCAATCCTTTGTCTAAAGAGCACTGACGAAAATCTTGATCCATGAAACCGGGGATGTCTTGATAAAAACCGAATTGACGACTGAAATGATGAGGACTATAAGGCTCCACGATGAAGGTCGATTCATTTCTCAAAGGAAGGTAATTCGAGTGAATACTCATAAAATAATTTGACTCGGACTCTTCTTCGTTTCCATCATCACGATAATAATACGGATGAGTATTGCTTGGCATTGTGGAGGTCCATACGGAACTTTCTCCTCCATGAATAAATTTTCTCGCGTCATCATTCCCAAAGTATTTTGATGTTCCCTCACCTGAGTATATGGCCATCAGATGAGTAGCCGGCCTATTCGTTAGAGCAAAATGAGTCTTGAAGTAGCAGACCAACCAATCGTACACATAATGAATTGGAAAGTAAACTCTTGAAGAATCGAGTGGTGAGCCATTTGAAATTGTGTTTAATCCCCTGTAAATGCTAGCTAATACTGGAATGGCGAGGTTAATTCTTTGCCCACACGCTAGAAGGCCTGCAATCTTGAAAGTCTCAGGCCGAATAAAATCGCCTTCTTTTGTAGGGAGCGCAAAGACACATAACCAACATGATAAAAAGCAGTCAAGTATACTTCGTCTTTCTTGTCACTTCCAACTCCAGGTTTAACAAATAATGCATCTTCAACTTCTGACCAATTGATCATTTTACCTATGGCTCAAGTAGGGTTGTGTGTTGATTTGGGACGAGCTGACTTCTTTTCTTTTCTCGCTGGAGTTTTTCATACTTTAAAACCTTTTTTCTCCAAAACTCGATCCATCTTCTTACAGTGACATTATGATTTTTAGTGTTTCCCTCTCAGAGTTGGTGATATGCATCAAACAACTGCTGACAGGCTTGTGGAAGGAACATTTTATACTTGTCGTAAGCACCTATAAGTTCTCGAGTATTTGGAATAACTTCCTCATAAGGAGACCCCATTAAAGGAAGACCCCCAATAGTTCACAAATCCCAAAGGGATATGGATAACTCTCCAACTGAGGTAAGTAACGTGTTTGTTAAAGGACACCAAGCTTCAAAAAGGCTTGCATGATACTTGTGGAATGATCATAAGTAAATAATGAGGCATATACAACATCGTAAAAATTGGTGGACCTCAATACTCGATGGTTCCTGCTAAGAATATCTTCAGTCTACTCCCAATAGCCGGGAATATAATGAAATTCTCCACCAAAAGTTAAGGAATCACTCCAATATACTTCTCCTTTGAGGATTCGTCGTCCTAAGCATGGGAGGGAACTTATCACATTTTTAACTTTGTGATTATGGGAACGAAGATTCCATGTCTTGAATTTATGTTTGGTGTTCTTGAAGGTCCAATCTACCATACGAAATGGATTATGCAAGGATGGCCACGAAGCTGCATATAAGTCGGTCAATGGTGTATCAGCTGTAATCTGGTCTCTGTTTTACTATCTTTGTGCTTTGAAATTACAAGGTTCTTGGACGTGGAGGAAGAGGATGCTGAGTCTCTGAAGTAAACCATGTTCAAGTTGCATAAGAAAAATGTTAGTACCTAGGTCAAAAGGGAAGAGTAACAATCACAATCTTGAAAGAGAGCATGGATAAAAGAAAATCGCCTCAGACGTAAAAAAAAAAGGGATGTCTGCGTCGGAATTTTTAAACGTTTTTTCGTTGCAAACGTTTAAAAGTGTTCGTCACGAACTTTTAAAGACATTTGGATTTTTAAGGTTTTCGTTCCAAACTTTTAAAAGGCGTATGTTTCAAAATTTTAAAGGTGCTTGTGAAGGTGCTCGTTGCAAACTTTAAAGAGTCTCCGCTGCCTATTTTTAAAGATTTTTACCACGAATTTTTAAGATTCCTAATTGCGTGCTCTTAAAGGTCTTCACGGGTTCGTTAGGATCTTTATGCGAGCTTTTACGGGGCTTCGTCACAAATTTTTAAAGGTCTTCACCGCGAACGTTTAAAGGTCTTCACTATGAACTTTTAAAGATCTTGACCACAAGCTTTTAAGGATCTTTGCGTGAACTTTTATGGGTCTACCCCGCAAATTTTAAAGGTCTTCACCGCGAACTTTTAAAGGTCTTCAATGTGAACTTTTAAAGACCTTGACCACAGGCTTTTACGGACCTTCGCGCGAACTTTTATGGGTCTTCCCGCAAATTTTAAAGGTCATTGTCTCAAAATTTTTACTTCATAGTTGGACGAAGTTACTTCAAAAAAAAGAGGACAAGCAAATAAAGACAACAAAATATGGAGAAGAAAAAAAAAGAAATTATCTCGAGCACTAGCGCTTTCCAAGTCGTCAAAAGTAGACTCAAAGCCATTCGCAAATGCTGAAATTGGTATTGAAGTTGGTACGAAGACAATAAAGGGTGTATGGTATTTATAGATGTCAAAAGGTGGTTGTTGAAAAATTATTTCTCGATGTAGGATGACTGCTACGATCAAACTCCAATAAAGATTTAAATTGCACGAGTTATTCTCCTAATTGAAGTTGGTTACCGTGAGTCGGCGTGTGTTTCATACCCACATGCAAATTCAAAAGGGCTTACATTCCTAATGAAGTAAGAAAACATATCTTAGCAATTGTCTACGTGGAAAGGAATATTGTCTTTGTCGAGAACTTAAAAGTGAAGCATAATTGCCTTATTAATGCATGTGAACTAATTAACCAAAAAAAAAAAAGGATCACTTCTTCACCAGATTTCAAATTGCAAAGAAAGAAGTCACGTGCAAATCTTTTAAAATCAATAAGCACAACTGGCCATCATGGTATGGCATACTACTTCCAAAATAATAGCAAATAAAGCTATTATTTTTTCCCTTAATTTGACAATGAGTCATTTTAAGCTACAAGTTGAAAGGGATATACATGAATTAATCCGGCAAAGCGCTTGTAAGAAGGAAGATACAAATTATTCTTGTAAATACTTCAAGTCTAGTCTTTAAAGTTTATACATTTGACAAGTCTTGAAGTAAGGGGCATTTGTAGACATATAAATTTTATTGAAATTAAATCCATAAAATAATTTAAACTATATTTTAAATTCAAGATATATTAATTCATATAAATTTATTGGGCTAATATAATTGGATTAGTTATATAAGTCTCATATACATGGATTAAATAAAAAAGTCTTAATCCATTGGGCTAGCCTAATTAACTGGGCTAAAGTGATGAACCCACTTTATTAAGCCCAAAATGTCATCCTCTTAGAGGCCCAATTTGGTGCCACATATCAAATGATGTGGCGTGCCAAATCAAACGGAAGAGCCAATAGGATCATGCTACATGTCAAAATGACAAGGCATGCCAAATCACATTGAAAGTCCAATGAAATCGCACCACGTGTGCCAGTGATATGTTCTGGCCAATCAAATACGGCCTTGTCAAACTTTAATTTGATTGGTCGGAAAGAGTTTTGTTCTTATCACAACTCTTCCCTCCCACAACTATAAATAGGGGCTTCATAACCCAGAAAATGGACCAGAAGTTATAACAAGAAGCAAGAGAGAGCTCATGGATCAAACACTGCGGATTTCTTTAAAAGCTACAAGCATTCAAGTGTGCTAACGATTAAAAGATCAAGACGAAGATTCAAGAACAAGCTGCAAGCCTTGGATTAAAAGTACGTCAGGATCAAGATCAAGCTTCAAGCACTTGGATTAAAATAAAATAAAATTCAAGATTAAGCTCGGAGGCTCTTTTATTTACTGTTGAAAAGAAGAATCAGAGGATTCATAGAGATTGTAACACTCAAATATTTGAAATAAATTACTACGATTGTTGCGATATTTTTCGGCCTTGATTTTATTTTCTCGACGCGATTTATTGTCTACACTCATAACGTTTGGAACTTGTAAAATTTCGAACATGTAAACCGAAAATGAAAAAACTAAAACTGAAAAAAAAAAAAAAAAAATATATATATATATATATAAAATTTCGGGGGGAGGAGGAGGGAGGGGCTGCGGGATGGGGTCGGGGTAGGTGTTGCACAAAAAATAGAAATTTAAAAATTACAAAATAAAGTGATACTTTTTTGTGCAGGGGTGGGGACAGTGGGAGGGAGGGTTTGTAGGATTGGTGGTGACGGAAAGACAACTGAAATTTAAAAAAATATATTTTTGGCAAGAGGGGGTGGGATGGGTAGGCATTGGGTGGGGTAACGTGGGTGGTGTGGGAGTGTGGGGTAGGTTGGTTAGGGTGGGGAACATGGTGAGAAAGTTGAGAAGAAGTTTTAAAAAATATTTCCCCTGTCTTGCTAAGGAAAATATTTTCCTTCAATTAAAAAAAAATAAGTTAATAAGAAAAATATTAACCAAAACATTTAAACTAGCTAAATAGGGAAAATTAAAAATGTTTTCCTTCGAACCAAAATCAGTACGCGTGAACATCAAACATGGTGAATGTCAAATATAACAAATAAGACAATGCCACATGGATTTTTAGTCAAACTAATGCAAAAACAAAAACGGAAAAAGAGAAAATAAAAAGAAAAACTTGGTTCAGCGATTGCATCGCGGATTTCATTAGGTGATAAATAATTTATTATTATGGCAAGATCTTGTAAGATCGATTGCAGAGCATATGAAGCACATTTGTTCGAGCATAACAGCGGGCACAATGATCTATCACAGAAACTGCACGCTTTTTTGGTCCATTTTTTAATCCCTTATTCCCTTATAATGGTCAAGCTCCAATTGTGTATTAGCTACCTGCGTTGCCAAGAGTTAATTGGAGCAAAATTCTGGATTCTCTCTTTCTTTTTCAAAAGTTTACACAATATTCTCCTAACACAATGAACTCGCAGGCTAGTTCAATCTTTTTTTTGTTTGTTTTGGCAACTGAACTTCTCTTTCTTTTTCTTTTGTTAATAAATGGAAGAAAAACATTTATGTATCGAGAAGAGGCCGGAGAATAGAAAGAAGAAGGGAGAATTGCAGAAAGGCACAAGACATAAACAGAGCTTCAAACTTGCCTCAGCTGGCCAGTACGCCCTCCAACTTTGGTTGTACACGAATAGGTATCTCAATTTGTATAAAGTTGAACACGTAAATACAAATGCTAGCAGTGACACTGATGTGGCACATAAATTTTGGAGGGAACAAGATAATCATTTTGTAAGTTGGATTGTTTAACTGACAAAATGGAAACAAGTTGAGGTGCCTACTTATGCACACCCAAAGTTGGAGGGCATACTTACCAGCTGAGGCCAAGTTTGAGGGTTTACTTATGTATTACAATGAAAAGGGTGATTTTTAGTAACGAACCGGCCGGTCGTTTTGAGAGTGTTAGCCCCCATCCCCTACTTATTGTCCCCTTTGTTTCATTTTTATGGTTACTTGACTTGCCGAGGTACTTGGTATCGGGTTCGGGAGAGTTTTGGAGTGAAATGGGACACATAGTCCCTAAGTGTGAAGTTTCAATTGTAAAAGTTGACTGTAGTTTGACTTGTGTGAAGACGACTCCGGAATGGAGTTTCGCCGATTTCAATAGCTCAGTAAGATGATTTTGGTCTTAGGATCATATTCGGAGGTTGAATTGGAGGTATGTCGGTCACTTTAGCGTTAATTGGTGAAATTTTTGGGATGTTTGACCGGGAGTGGACTTTTTGATATCCGGGTCGGATTTCAATTCCAGAAGCCGGAGTAGGTCTGTAATGTCAAATGTGACTTGTGTGCCAAAATTAAGGTCAATCGGACTTGATTTGATAGGTTGAAAGTTTTAAAGTTCATTAGGCTTGAATCGATGTGCCATTCGTATTTTTGATATTGTTTGATGTGATTTGAGGGCTTGACTAAGTTCGTATTGTGTTTTAAGACTTGTTGTTATATTTGGTCGAGTTCTCGGGGGCCTCGGGTGGATTTCGGATGGTTAACGAATTGGAATTTGGACTTAAAGAATGGCTGAGGTACGCCGGTTCTGATGCAATCGCACCTGCGCAAGTTTTATTGCAGGTTCCAGCTCGTAGAAGCGTGAGGGCGAGCGCAGAAGGAGAACTGAAGAGGATGGCTAGTGGTTGCTGGTGAAATGTGAAGGCCACAGAAGCAGTCGCTCCTGCGGAAAGATGATCGCAGAAGCGGGGAGTGAATAACTGAGGTGGCCAAGGCTTCCGCAGAAGCGGACGAGTGGGTGCAGAAGCGCTTCCGCAGATGTGGATGGTGGTGAGCAGGTGCAATATCTGGGAGTTTAAGTGAGCCCGCAGATGAAGAGATTTCACCGCAAAAGCGGTACCGGAGAAGCAGATTTTGGACTGCAAAAGCGAAAGTGCTGGGCAGAAGGTTTAAAAATTGAGGGATTGTCGTTTTCTTCATATTTTGAGATAGAAAGCTCGGATTGAGGCTAGAGTTTGGAAGATTTTCAGAGGAAACACTTGGATAAGTATTCTTGACTCATTTTTTATTATGTTCCACTAATCTATCATTAATTTCGTCATTTAATTAAGGATTTGGATTGTGAAATTTGGGGGGAAAGGTGTAAGGTTCTTAGGCCGAACTTTGAGGTTTTGATCGAGGTTTTAGTATCGGATTTGAGTAATTTAGGTATGGGTGAACTCGTAGTTGTACGTGTGTTCGGATTTTATTACTTTTACCCGATTCGGAGATGTGGGCCCGGGTCGGCCTTTTGGGGCGATTTTCTAATTTCTTGTTAAAGTCATGATTTCATTATTTAGATTAGTTTCTTATAGTTATATTTATAGTATGTAATTGCTTTTGGCTAGATTTGGGCTGTTCGGAGTCGAAAAGTCGAGGGAAAGGCATTCTTATTGATTGTTTGAGCGAGGTTTGAGGTAAGTGACTTGTCTAACCTTGTGTGGGGGAAATACTCTTAGTATTTGGTACTGTTGTAACAATCTGTGATAAGTGAGTGTCGTGTACGCGAGATGACGAGTGCGTACACTGGCTAAATGTTGAAATTCCGGTCCTTGCTAAGCAATTTCCTTTTTATGCCTTAATTGAGTTATTCTAGCATGTGTAGTCGTCATGTTTAGCCTAATTTCACATGTCTACGTGTCTCATCTCTTAATTGCAATTTGTACAACATGTTTAGTTGAATTTCCTGTTTCCTTGATTTCCGTGTTTGTTCTTTAACTGTAAGATTCCTTGCTTGTAATATCACTGCTTCATTTATTACGTGTTGACTTTCGTGATTCTGGTTGAGATGACTGTTTGGTTATGGCACGAGGTTTCTTCTGTGCGAAGTGTTATTGGAACGAGGTTTCTTTCGTGCAGAGTGTTATTGGCATGAAGTTTCTTCCGCACAGAGTGTTATTGGCAGGAGGTTTCTTCTGTGCGGAGTGTTATGTGGCACGAGGTCTCTTTCATGCAGAGTGTTATTGGCACGGGGTTTCTTCCGTACATAGTGTTATTGGAACTAGGTTCTGTCGTGCGAAGTGTTATTGTGGCATGAGGTTTCTGCCGTGCGGTTGCTGTGTTTCCTCAATTTGCTGTGTTGTTTGTTGTTATTGTTGTTCCTTAAATTGTAAGATGTTTGATCCCTTACGTGTTGTAATTTTCTTCTTGTCTTCTCGTGCTGTTGTTTTTCTGTACATTCTTATTTTTCATTAACCTGCCATTTATTTATAATATTTCACTTCCAGCCTTATTTCTTATACTCCAGTAGGGCCCTGACCTGACCTTGTCACTAATCTATCAAGGTTAGGCTTGGCACTTACTGGGTACCGTTATGGTGTACTCATACTACGTTTCTGCAAATATTTTTGTGCATACTCAGGTACATCTTATTATCCTCGATAGTAGAGCTTTGGCCTGCTGCTTGGAGACTTCAAGGTATATTTGCCAGCGTCCGTAGACCTCGGAGTGCCCCTCTATCCTTATTATGTTGTTTTTTCTTTATTCCCTTAGACTCTGATGTATAGAGACATTTAATAATTCCTTAGAGCTCGTGGCTTGTAACTACTGAGTTTTGGAAGTTGTTTCTTCTCTGAATTGAAATTTTACTTGTACATGTCGAGCGACAACTTTCAGTTATATATTTACATGTTGATGTTGAGTTATTAGTCGTTGTTTCAGTTCTTTTCTGATATTGTTAGGCTTACCTAGTCTTAGAGACTAGGTGCCGTCACGACATCCTACGGAGGGAAACTTGGGTGGTGACATTTTTAAGGAGTGGGGATCTTGTTATATTTGTTAAAGTCGTTTTACACGCCTGATAAAAGTGAGAAACATACCTTGATCCATGTCAACATGTTATGTTTAAAAAGACACAATTTAAGCTCCTGGCTGTATTAATGTCTCAGTTGCATTTCCTTCATAATAGTTTTATTACTTAAATACTTTATTTGGATGATTGCGGTGAGAATGAGGAACTTTTCAGGAAATTTAACATTAGTAATTCATTTGGATATTCATTTATAAAAAAAAATATCTCAATCGGAGCTTATTTGGATTGGATTTGGATTGTCATTTCTTCAATCCGAAAATCAAAAATCCAAATCGAAAATTTCATATTCAATCCGAAGTGTACTAACGCCCACCCTTAAGAGCAGTTTCGCATTTGCGATGTTTCGCCCGCATTTGCGAGTGGAGTGTTCTTTGCAAATTCAAATATAATGTCGTATTTGCGACTAATGATAGTTTGATGCACTGGTCGCTTTTGGGATCAGTGTTTGGCAATTGCGAACAAGTGTTCGCAATTGCAACGTATGCAGCTGGTAAAAGAGGGAAAATCGGGACTTAGCGCATTTTATACCATTTATTTGAAGAAATTTTTCTCCTAGATTCATTGGTAAGCAACTCTAAAATTTTTCATCAGTTCTACACTACGTTTCATAAATATTTAACATAAAATCTATGAATTTCATGGTAGAAGCTAGAGGTTTTGGGTAGAATTCAGGGATTTTTTAAAATTGAGATTTAAACCTCGAATTAAGGTCGAATTTAGAAACAAATTATATATCCGAACTCGGGGATAAAGGGTAATCAGGATTTGGTCTAAATCTCGGGTTTCGACTAAGCGGCCCGAGGTTGTTTTTTTCAAAAATGATCTAATTGAACCGTTATTCGTGGGTAGTTTCTAAAGCTTATTTTGAATTTTTTAATTGATAATTGACTAGATTCCGTTGGTTTTGAGACTTGTTCAAAAGGCAAAGTCGTGATTTACTATTGATTTGGTTGCGAAAAGAGGTAAGTGTCGTGGCTAATCTTGACTTGAGGGAACACCATATGTGCAAGGTGATTTTATGTGTGGGGATGACGTATGTGCAAAGTAACGAGTGCACATACGTTTGTCATGGGTTAAGCATGTGGGGTGGGCCTTTAACTGTGTATTTTAACTATATCATGCCCCCTTTTACTCTATGCTACTACTCATATCATGCCTTCAATGTTACTTGCCTTTATTTGTTAAATACAAGTCTTTTTTGTTATATGCCCTCTCTGTCTACTTGATCCGTGCATTCATGTTTTTACTTGTTGTCCGTTTCCATTTGTCCTATGCCTTTAAATGTCTATTTTCTTTACTTGCTCCTATTTCGCTCCGATTTGTTATATTGGTTTGTCGTAGAGTATTTCATTGCTTTGGTTCCTTTCTCTTATGCTGAGAGCTACGCCATAGTTGTTTGTAGAATAGATATTATTGTTTAGAATCGGGTAGCGTACCACAACGGATATTGATATTCTTGTTTGAGAACGGATTGCACGCCGCAACAGATGTTGGTATTATTATTTGGGAACCGATTGCATGGCGCAACAAATATTGATATATTATTTGGGATCAAGTTGTTCACCACAACAATATTGGTACTGTTGAGATGTGTGTGGATCGAGTTGCACATCGCAACAGAGAAGTCATGTTATGATTGTTCTTGTTTGTTGGTTCTATATATGTGTTGTATTGTGAATTTGAGCATATGCAATATTCTGGGGCCCTTTGTTATGTATTTTCAGTTCCAGTTTTTATATTAAATCTTACTTCTATATTTTGTTATTGTCATCAGTTATACTCGTACATGTTTATAGTGAGTGCCTTGTTATAGTCTCGTCACTACTTCATCGAGGTTAGGTTCGGCACTTACGGAGTACATGGGGTCGGTTGTACTCATACTACACTTCTGCACTTCTTGTGCAGATTCTGGTGTCAGTCCTAGTGGCGCTTAGTGGAGACTTTACTCGGACTGCTATTCATCCGGAGAGTCGAGGTAGAGCTACACAACGTTCACAGATCTTGAAGTCCCCTTTTTATCTTTTATTCAGACAGTTGTATTTTCATTCCAGACGTTCGATGTTGTATTTTTAATAGCTCATGTAATTGTGACACCTGATTCCGAAATTAGACTAGATAGGGTATTTGGAGTTATTATATTTATTTTGAAGTTCTATAGCTTTACTTCCTTATTAATCTGCTTTTAAATTGTTAAAAATGAATATTGTGGAGCTAATGTTGGTTTGCCTAACAAATGAACGTTAGACACTATCACAGCCTCATGATTGGAATTTGGAATCGTGACACAATGTAATACTACAGTGACATATATACGAATTACAATATATATATATATATAGACATACCAAATGCATACAATAACGTAATTATATGCAAATTGTATGTTTCCCCGGATTATATATATATATTTCGTAAGAAAACTTTCGCCGCTTTTTGAAAAACCAAAAATCCAGCTAAAGCAGATAATAACTGTCCTATTTTTGTAGAGTAATACTTTAGCTAATGTCAATAATTACTTATCTTTATTGACATATGTATTTTATTCAAATTGCTGACGGAAAAAAGTGTTGACCAAGTGTGGTCCTATCAGATGAAGTAATTTGGCCTTATATGAAATATGGTCAAGAAGCAGTTTCGGTATTTGCCAAACATCAAAACAAACACAAAAAATATCTTAAAACTGATTTGACCCGTTTTAAAGCCAATTCAAACACTCTCTTAATCTCTCTTTTTATTGAGATTATATTAATTTCAGCTTTGCCTCTACCATTATATAATGATAAACAAGACCTTAATCCAAATCATTCAAAAGCAATAATATTATATTCTTTATAAAAAGTGCAGTAGTAGAGATAAACTATGGGCAAGGCTCTTATGAAGTTTGCTTTCATTGTTTCTTTGTTGCTGATTACCATGGGTTTGTTTCTCTTTCTTATTCCATTCCCTTCATAACCATTTCATTTAATGTCAGTTTTTCATTGTAATATCTTAAAGCAATAATAGTCATATATAGGGGTGACATAATTAGCCCATAAGAATATGAATCGGCTTAAGTTTTGACGAGTCATTGATTACCTATTTATTAATTCGGTCCATTTCGACCCTATTGAAAGCCAGCCCGTCTAAAAGTCAGGCTGATTTACACCCATGAAAAACCTTATCAAAATATTTAAATATTTTTTAATTTGATATATATACAGACATACAATAAAGTGAAAAACTTCATTAAACAAAATAAATAAATTACAAGAAAACAAACAGAAAAATTAAAATGTGATAAGAGTTAGGCTGTTCGGGCTATACCACATTGTTTCCCTAATCTTGATCCAACTCATCTTAGTTTAAATATTTTTTGGACGGACCGATAACTCTTCATTAGTAAACTCAGCACAGTTTGACTTGCCTAAATTCAGCCGGACTTGCATAAATGACACCCCTAAACTCATATATGATATAATGGATTGATTACAATTTTCTTGTATATAATTGCAGATACTTCATCCTTTAAGGTGGCAGCACTAAGAAAATGCAATACTTCAGAGGATTGTGACAGAGTTTGTTCTTATCCTCTGAAAACCAGTTGTGTTTTTCACAGATGCATATGCTGGTCCAAGAAAAAGCAAGAAATGACTACACAATTAGGTCTGAATCCCAAAAGTAACTGATGTCTTTTATTGCGCTTGCATTAGATTGTGCTAAAATGGATGTGGACTTGATCTTGTGTAATACACTATGTCTCAACTTTTATGCGGTTTGCAAAATGATATAAATGAAATGCTGCTTTTCAGTATTCGTGTTACGAATGTCAGTCTCTACTTGATATATTAGAGCAATTATCAAATTGTAATTGATAATCCGGTACACAAGGGGCATTTCGAGTTCACATAGGTTCTGAAAAAGAATCCCACCTCAAGAGTGTAATGTAGACAGTATAATTTAATGCAAACATTAATGACTGTTTCTACGGTTCGAATCCGTAACTTATAAATCACACAAAAACAACATTGCCGTTGTTCCAAAGCTCCCCTTCTCACTCATCAAATTGTGAACTGATTAAATTATTTATCATTCATGGGATAATTATATTTTTCGATTGCCTAAAAAATAATTGTCAAATATATTTGGTATAGGCTTTAATACATTGTTTACCCCCAATCTTGTGCCCAACTGACCTTTTGACCACATAAATTAGTAGGGATGGACATAGTTTGGGCAAACCCGAAATTCAAACCGAAATCCGAATTTTTAAGGTTTTTTTGTTAGAATTTTCAGATTACAAATTGAATTTTGGGTTTAATTTTTAAAAAATTTGAATTTTGGATTTGATACTTTGGAATTCTGAATATCCAAAAATCCAAAATTTACATATTTTTTATTTAGTCCATCATCCATTTGCCAATAATAATAAGTTCGAAAAATGTTCAAATATGCCCCTGAAATATTGAAAATAGAGCAATTATGTCCTCTGTTTGCATTTGGGTAAAGTGGTTCACTTTTTCCCCTCCCCACTAACAAACTCCACATCAAGGACAATTTTGTACCCAAATACAAACGGAGGGCATAATTGCTCTATCTTCAATAGTTCAGGGACATATTTGACCCTTTTCCGTATAAAATAATATTTTTTTGCTGAGTTGAAAATTCATGTCGGAGAAAAAGTCTTCTCTGTAAAAAAAAAAAAAAAAAAGGAAAGGAATGTCTTGCCATATCTTTGACGTAGTAATTACTACGATGACAAGAAATCTCACCGGAAAAATCCCTCCGGCCAGCTGATCACAATCTCCTGCTTCACATTTTTTACTTATTATTTTCTTACTGGATTAAATTCGTGTGATTTGATTTTTGTATTCTTTGAACTCCGAAGTCCTAGCATGTAAGATAACCAAACAATACCTCGTCGAATCTAGATCTGCTCAAAGGGTACAATGCCATCATTCATCATTGATGTATCCATAATAAAATGACCTTTTACATTGTAATATCAATTCTTAATGCAAAATCTTGTTATTAGAGTACCAAGTAATTAATGATGAAAATTGTTTCGTCTCATCTTCCTATTTTTCTTTGCAACCTCATATTGATACATTCATAAGTTACTATCACAAATTCCACTTTAACATTTCTCTGATGTGGGTATTTGGGTACAAAATTGTGCCTTCCTTTTGTACCCAAATGCAAACGGAGGGCATAATTGCTCTATTGTTAATAGTTTAGGGGTATATTTGAACCTTTTCAACTCAGCAAAAAAGTATTATTTAATCAAATATGTCCCTGAACTATTGAAAATGGAGCAATTATGTCCTCCGTTTGTATTTGGGTACAAAATTTTCCTTGATGTGGAGTCTGTTAGTGGGGAAGGGCAAAAGTGAAGAACCACTTTATTAACGGCAAAGGGCAATTTTGTACCCAAATGCAAACGGAGGGCATAATTGCTCTATTTTTAATAGTTGAGGGGCATATTTGACCCTTTTTCGTAATAAATTCAAATACCATACTCATTAGATTTTTTTCATATATTCAACACTAATTACAAAGTTACTGTCAGAATACTTTTTATGTGGACATGATTCTACTATTGCTACTTCTTATTAGCCGTATTAATGTCTCTATTACATTTCCTTAATAATAATTTCATTACTTGAATAATTTATTTGGATGATTGCAGTGAAAATGAACTCCTCAGGCAATTTAACATGAGTACTTCATTTGAATATTCCTTTTTTGGAAAAGAAAGAAACATCTCAACTCATAAGTTCAGAACTGAAAATCCAAAATATCTAAATCGATTAATCCGGAACCGAATTTAAAAAATTCGATCCAATCCGAACTTATTTTGATTGGATTTGGATTGTCATTTCTTTAATCCAAAATCAAAAATCCAATCCAATCCAATCCGAACTGCCCAAGTGTCCAACCCTAGAAATTAGTTTACACACTAAATATTGATAAAGTTTGGCTATTACCCACCAATTTTGCTACGTGACGCCCACATGTTTTTTAAGAAAAGAGAGCAAGCACAAAAGTAGTGTGTAATTATATATATATAACTCTTAAAAAGTTTACCTGATTGATTAAAGTATCTCATTACCAGCTCCACTACCCTTTGCTTTTTGCAAACTTATTGCATCAACCGATCAACGTTACCTGAGAAATAATATGTTTTAACTGAAATAACAATGTTAACTTAATTTTTTGATTTCACAGTCTGAAATATGACATTTTAACTAGTTTAAAGGCATTTTCCCCATATTTTGCAATAATTCAAAGCATTACAATGTGAGATCGACGTGAGCGTCAAGCATGGGTGGTGCTAGGTGGGAGAATGGGGTTCGGCCGAACCCCCTTACCAAAAATTACACTCAATATTAGTGTTGAATTCCCTTAGTTTTTTTGCCAGAGACAGACCCAGGATTTGAGCACAGCGGGGCACCGCTATTGATATAGATATGTCAGCTAGTAACGACAAAATCTGTCGTGTTAACTCTTTAAAAACTTAGTGACCGAAAGGATGTTCAAAAATATCAAAAACTTAGTCTAATGAGATCAGTATTGAAAGTCTGTAAATCAGTCCAAGCAGAGTCTCGGTCCCTGTTTTTGAATCGATGGATGTCTGCTACTTTGCCGAAATGATCCATGAAGGCAGAAGCTTTTTTGGAGTTCTTTTAATTACTGTTTTTGGGAAAAATTGAATTACTTATTTATACATGTCAAGAAAATAGCAATGCTTATAACCTTAGTTATTAGGATAAAGAAGATACTTCTTGTTAATGGAATATATCTTATCCCCTTCCAATTTTCTTTAATATTTCTCAAAAACAGTTCGACACTATTTTGTTTAGAAGTTGACTACTATGTCCCAGTGCTAAATAATTGCTCATGAACTTAGAAAAGACAAAGAACCAAAGAGGAAAAAAAAACGCTGGAGGTGGGTCTCGGACTCTGGTCATGTGGTGAATGAGGAGACAAATGCGGCATGCTAAACTAGCTGAGTCAATCCATCCGTAGTGTTTAGGGAGCACATCAAAATTATTTAAGGGTCCTTGTCGTATATAAAAATATATGTATATAATTTTTGTCGAGGTTAACGGGTTCCTGTGACTCCTTTACTGTTCATATAGGTCCGCCTCTGTTCTTTTACGTGTTTACTTTTTTATTTTTAAAACCTCTAGCTAAAATTTCTATTTCCGCCACTACTTGCAAGGAAAAATTTATAAATTATTGGTCATTCCTTTACTTTTTCTATCAACTCATTGTTTAACAAAGGTACATAAACCAACATTTTAGACTAACCATCAGATACCGGCTCATTAACCCAATTAATTTGAATTCATGGAAGATAGTCCATTTAAAGGTGAAACATTCATTATCAAGGAATTCTTTATTTCTAAGAGCTCGAATCCAAGACCTTTAATGTGATGATCTGATAGGTCATTTTCAGTTTTAGCCTTTATTTCTGTGTTTTGAGACGTCGAATAGCTTCGTGTTGTCTTTCACGATTTGTGTGTGCAGTCCATGTCTTTTTTCGAAAAAGTTTGATGTGAAAAATTGAAGAAAATGTGAATTGCCTTAAAACTCATTTGAGTTGACTACAGTCAACGTTTATGTGAACGGACTCATCTCACTATTTTGATGGTCCAGGTGGGTTCGTATCATGATTTGGGACTTGGGCATATGCCCCGAATCAAATTCGAAAGTCCCTAACTTGATTTAACGCAATTTGTTGAAAACTAGTAATTTGAAGGCTAAAAGAATTCCTAAGTTTGACCGCAGGTTGCTTTGTTTCTATCGGGTTTGGATTTCGATTTTGGAACTTGCATAGGTTCATTTCACTATATATGACTTGTCTGCAAAATTTGGTGCAAAACGGAGTTGATTTGACGTGATTCGGACGTCCGGTTGTAAATTTGCATGTTCTTAAGTTTCTTTGAAAATTTAATTCGTTTTGATGTCCGATTCGTAGTTCTAGGTGTTATTTTGGTATTCTTAATGCCCTGACGAGTTTGTATGATGTTATTACACTTGTGTGCATGTCTGGTTTGGAGCCCGAGGGGCTCGAGTGAGTTTTAGATAGGATACGAAATGATTTTTGGACTTATGCATCAGATGTATTTACTGATATCTGATGTCAGGTGCTTTTTGCTTTGTGATCGCGAAGCTATTCTCGCAACCGCGAAAGGAAAATTGGGACTGGGGCGGAGTTACTCTTCGCGAACGCGAGGTACTGGCCGCGAACATGAAGTGGAGGGGGGCTTACCCTTCGCGAACGCGACTGTGCCTCCACGAACGCGACGCTTTGTGGGGTTCTTGGGGGAGTTGGGCAGTGACTCTACGCGAATGCGTACATTGGCTCGCGAATGAGAAGGACCAATTGGCAACATGGAGGGTTAATCTCTATCACGATGACCACTTGGCCAGTGCTTTTTGCGAACGCGTCAGGTGCTTCGCGAACGCGATGAACACCTAATGCCCAGTTTTTTGAACTTCTAAAAATCAGGATTTAACCCATTTTTCACCATCTCCACATTGGAGCTCAACCTAGAGGCGATTTTGAAGAGAAATTGCATCCCCACTTTGTAGGTTAGTAGACTTTAACTCGTTTTCTTCCATTTCCATCAATACCTATTGATTTCTAACCTTACTTTTGTGCTCTTTCGTGGTAGAAAATTAGGAATTTGAGTAGAATTATTTTTTTTATAATTAAGATTTAAACCTCAAATTGAGGTAGTATTTTGAAACTAACCACATAATCGGGCTCGGGAGTGAATTGGTAATTGAGTTTTGGTCTGAATCTCGCGTTTTGACCAAGCGTGTCCGGGGTTGGCTTTTTGAAAAAGTGTAAAGCTCTTTGCTTTATCTATTGTAATTGATTTATCTTGCATTGTTGATAATACTAAGTCAATTTTGATTTTATTCGATTGGTTTGAAGACGGATTTTAGAAGAAAGACCCCGTTGAGCTTTGATTTGGATGCAGAGCGGGGTAAGTGTTGGGTCTAACCTTGATTTGAGAAAATTAGTCACCCTTGACTATATATTATGTGAATTATATGTGTAATAGCGTATATGCAAGGTGACGAGTGTATATACACTGTCATAAATTATCTTATTCCATGTCTCAATTGTTACATGCTTTAATTACTTTCTATGCCCTAATTTATTACTTGTCATTAATTATCTTTGTATTAAATTGTTCAATCCTTCTATGAATCCGTGATTAATTATTATTTGCCTTACTTGTATACCTTAATTGTTATATATTTGGCTTGTCTTGTTGCTTTTGTATCAATTGTAGCATTCCTTTGATTTCTACATGGTTCCTTTATTGCTTTGCTTTCATATTATTTAATCGCAGAGATTCTTATGAATTGATTTGTTGGATTGATTACATTATTGAATTTGTTTATCGATTAGGTTGCACGCCGCAACAGTTGTGATATGGTTAAACAAGGAAGGATTAAGCGGGTTGCACGCTGCAACAAACTTTTTTTGTGATTTTGATGTGTTGAAATAAGGGAGGATTATGATATTGATTATGCTGATATGGTGAGATCGGGTTGCGCGCCACAAAAGATTTTATATGTGATTCTTGACATTGATATGGTTAAATAAGGGGGGATTGTGTGTGTACGGTGGGATAAGGTTGAGCGCCGCAACAGATTGTGTGTGTTGTATTCTGTTGTTATTGCCAGTATTGTTACATGAAATTATGAGATCAGTTATTCTGGGTTCTCTGATTACAAGGATTGAGTCATTTTTCATACGTTAACTACCTTATTTTTCCTATTTCCTTCCCTATTATTATTAATATTACTACGTACATGTTTTTGTAGGTGATCCGTCTTAGCCTCGTCACTACTTCGTGGAGGTTAGTCTCGGCACTTACAAAGTACATGGGGTCGGTTATACTCATACTACACTCTGCACTTGTTGTGCAGATTTTGGGGTTGGTCCCAGTGGTGGTCAATTGATTGCTCGGATTCGGTGCTTGACGGAGACTTGAGATACAGCGGCATGGAGTTGGCGGCCCTGAAGTCTCCTTGTACATTACTTTAGCTGTTTATGTCATTTCATACAGTTATTCTTTCATTCAGACTTTTATTTGTAGTACTCTAGTCGATCGTGTACTTGTGACACCAGTTCTAGGATTGTACCTAGATATCGCTGTTATTTTAGTTTACTCACTCTATTTCAGTTTATTCAGTTTCTTGGTTATCATTTAATTTGAATTGTCAAAAATGGCTAAAAACTATTTCTAATGGTGGCTTGCCTAGCAAGTGAAATGTTAGGCGTCATCATGGTCCCGAGGGTGGGAATTCTGAGTCGTGACAAGTTAATATCAGAGCACTAGGTTGCCTAGGTCTCACGAGTCAGGAGCAAGATTAGTAGACTCTAGAGGATTGGTACGGAGATGTATGTACTTATCTTCTAGAGGCTATGGAGTTTAAGAAAGATTTCACTTATTTTCTTCTCTATCGTGCGATTTTTCTATCATTGATGATTGGACCATTCTATTATTGTTCTCCCGCAGATGGAGAGAACATGCACAACATTTGTAGCCAGACATGAGCCAGAGCCCCAGTGACATTTACTACCAGGGGCAGAGGTCGAGGATGAGGTCGAGCCAGAAGCCGAGGCTGAGGTAGAGCTCAGCCTAGAGCTCGAGCGGCAGCACCTGTAGCGGAGCCTCAGATCGGTCACGAAGAGGAGGTCCCGACTCATACTGTGCCCGTCGGACCAGCTCAGGTCCTGGAGGAATTCATAGCCACTGCAGTGCTTCAGGACACTCAAGTCCGTTTAATTTCCGGTGGCTCCAGCTATCTCTTGGGATGGGGGAGGAGCAGAGACTCCCGCTACTCATACTCCAGAGCAGGCGACTCCCTTGTATTAGACTCTAGCAACCCTGCCAATTGGGGTAGTTCATCCGGTTGTTGCGGCACAGGATGGTGATAAGCGCGCTATGTCTTCTGAGGATTTTTTGAGGTTGGATAAGTTCACCAAGCTCTTCCCTACTCATTTCAGCGGTGCACCTTCTGAGGATCCACAGGATTATCAGGACCGTTGACACAAGGTGTTGAGCAACATCGGTATTTTTGAGACCAATGGGTCGACTTTGTAGTGTTTTAGATTACTAGTTTTGCCAAGAGATGATGGAGAGATTTTATGTTGACTAGAAAAGTTGGTTTGCCTGCACTTACCTAGGATCAATTTTCACAGCTATTTCTAGAAAAGTTAATTCTGGTCATTCTGAGAGAGGATTACCGCAAGCAGTTTAGATGTCTTCAGCAAGGTAGTATGACTGTTACCTAGTATGAGACTTAATTTGTGGACCTAGCTCGCCATGCCATTATCTTGCTCCCTACTGAGAGGGAGAGATTGAGGAGACTCATTGATGGGCTCACTTTCAGCATCAGGATACAGATGGCCAAAGAGGCTGGAGATGATATTTCCTTCCAGAAGGCCGTAGATATTTCTAGACGGATCGAAATGGTTCGTGGTCAGGAGGGGGCCGATGTATGATAAGAGGCCTCATCATTCCGGCAGTTTCAGTGGTGCCTCATCTGGAGGCAGGGGTACTTTTGGTAGAAGCCATCCTCTTAGGCCATTTCAATCAGCGCTTCAGGCATCTCACAGTTTCTTACAGAGTCGTGGTCCTTATGTATCTCATTATGAGTAGCCAAACTATAGTGCACCGTCAGCTCCTATCAGTGCGCCTCTGATTCAGAGCTATCACCGTGTTTATCCGGCTCGTTTGGGTCAGCTTTAGCTTCAGCAGCCACAACAACACGATGGATATTTTGAGTGTGGAGGTACTGGTAACATCATGAGGTTCTGTCCGAGATTATTGAGCGGCATGCCACAACAGAGTTCTCGTGCCATGGTATCGACATCGATTGCTCCACCGCCCGCTCAGCCAGCTGGAGGTAGGGTCAGGCAACTAGAGGTGGAAATCAGGTCGTTAAAGGTGGAGGCCAGGCCGTTAGAGGTGGAGGCTAGCCAACTAGAGGCCGTCCGAGAGGAAGTCCAAGTGGTGGAGCCTAGCCCTGATTTTATGCATTCCCAGCTAGACTTGAGGCCGAGTCATCTGACGCCGTTATCACAGGTATTGTTCTAATTTTCCATACAGATGCTTAAGTTCTATTTGATGCGGGCTCTACTTATTCCTACTTGTCATCATATTTTACTTCATATCTGGTTGTGCCTCGTGATTCTTTGAGTTCTCCTTTGTATGTGTCCACGCCTGTAGGATATTCTATTGTTGTAGATCGTGTTTATCGCTCGTGTGTGATTACTATTGGGAGTCTTGAGACTACTATAGATCTCCTACTTCTTGATATGATAGACTTTGATTTTATTTTGGGCATGGATTGGCTGTCACCTTATCATGTTATATTGGATTGTCACGCCAAGACGGTGACCTTAGCCATGGTGGGGTTGCCTCGGATAGAGTGGAGAGGGAATCTTGGCCATTCTACCAGTAGGGTTATTTCTTATGTCAAGGCTCGATGTATGGTCGAGAAGGGATGTCTTGCTTATTTGGCCTATGTTCGTGATTTGAGTGCAGAGGTTCCTTCCATGGATTCATTACCTGTTGTGCGCGAGTTTCTAGAGGTGTTTCCTGTAGATCTGCCGGGGATTCCACTCGATAGAGATATTGACTTTTGTATTGATTTGGCTTGGCCATTCAGCCCATTTCCATTCCACCATACCGTATGGCCCCACCGAGTTGAAGGAATTGCAGGATCAGTTTCAAGATTTGCTTGATAAGAGATTCATTAGGCATAATGTCTTACCCTAGGGTGAACCCGTGTTGTTCATGAAGAATAAAGATGGTTAAATGAGGATGTGTATAGACTATCGGCAGTTGAACAAAGTCACTATCAAGAACAAGTGTCCTTTGGAAAGGATTAATGACTTATTTGATCAACTTCAGAAGGTATTTTGAAGATTGATTTGAGGTCTGGTTACTATTAGTTGAAGATTAGGGCTCGGATGTCCCTAAGTCGGCTTTTCGGACTCGGAATGGGAATTATGAGAGCCTAGTGATGTCATTTGGGTTGACAAATGCCCCAACAACATTTATGGATTTGATGAACCGGGTGTTCACGCCCTATTTGGATTTATTTGTGATCGTATTCATTGATGATTTCTTGATCTACTTCATCAGTCGAGAGGAGCATGAGCAACATCTTCGGATTGTACTACAGAGATTCGGAGTTTCCTGGGTTTGGCGGGTTATTATCGCCAGTTCGTGGTAGGGTTTTCATCCTGCCACAACCTCAAATTTCCTCTATAGAATGTCGTGATGGCGCTTATTCTCTAAGACTAGGTAAGCCTATAAATATGCGGAAACATTACATAAAACATAGAACCTCAAAACTCTAAAAATTTCATAAATAGAATCTATAAACACAATGCGTACAACTTCCCAAAATCTGGTGAAATATAAGTCACAAGCTCTAGATATAGTGCCAGACAATCCTATACATCACCGTCTATAAAAGTATAAAGAAATAAGGAAGAACATGATAGAAGGAGACTTCGAGTCCTGTGGACGCGGGCATGTGTACCTTGAAGTCTCTGATAGCAAGCTCAACGCGCTAGTGCTGGTACTAGCAAGATGTACCTGGATCTGCAAAAAACATGTGCAGAAGCGTTGTATGAGTACACCACAATGGTACCAAGTAAGTGCCAAGCATAACCTTGGTAGAGTATTGACGAGGTCAGGTCAAGGCCTACTAGACAGAAGACATAAAAATATAATGATAATGCCTAAGGAAGTGAAACAATAAAGAATCTACAGAAATTTAACAACATGGAATCAAGGAAGTTAATACAACACGAAAGGAAAACAAGTATTTTACATGTTAGGGAAACAACAACCAAAATAAATACAGAAAATAGAGAAAGATCAATAGGGGCCCTACCAAGGTACCACCTCGTAGTCCCAAATCATAAAAGTAACTCATATTCTTTCCTTATATCACCGCGGGAGCCTGTACATTTAGTTTTGAAAATCATTTTCCTGGAATAGCACCTCGCATTTTAGCCCACCTTATCACACTGCATGGCTTCTAATAGTTCCCCTAGTAACCATGCATATCAAGCCCACCTTATCTCAGTGATATGTATCCTAAAGTATATATATTTCTATGTATATCGCCTCATATTTTACTCTTGTTTCGTGAATTTTAGATGTTAAATGTGATTATTTATACTAGTTTGAAGTGTTTTATGTTTAGGAACTATCCGGGAGCAATCGAGGGCGAAACATGCAAAATGAGAGCCAAAACGAATGAAACCGGGCAAGTTGAGCATTTGGGCGTCACAGGAAGCGCCTTGAGCCACCTGTGGCACTGGAGGCAGTATGTAAATCTGATGCAACACCCTGGTGGGCGCCTGGCGCTGTCCAGGGCGCCGGTGGCGGGAAATTGTCCTATTTTTCCCGGGACACGGTTTATTCGTCCCTAGACCTACTCAACACGTATAAAAGCAAAACTAAACATATTTTTGAGGGGATTGATGCCACTTTGGAGGAAAAACACACACGGGATCATTAGGAAGCGGAGAATTCTCAGTTTTCTTCATCTTATTCTAGTATTTTCAAATTATGCAACACTTATGCAATTGTTTGAGTACATCATGAGCGGCTAAACACGCATTATTCTGGGTTGTGATTTAGCCATGAATATTGTTGTTTGTCATTAGCTTGACCTTGATTATAATTCACCAATATATGGTTGTTTCTTCAATTCTGTGTTCAATTTCTTAATTGTCTGGCCAGCAGTTAGGTTCTATTTACTATCTATGCTATGCTTGGGAAAACCGTGTATAGATTAGAGAAGAATTAAAGAGAGCGCGATCTTAACCCTTAAGGGGAGTGGATTTGTGGTTAGGATAGGAATATACCTAGTCACCGTGCTTAATTTAATATTGTAATCTTAATCCACAACAAGGAGTTTAAATAGGGTGATCTTGTGCTATTGTTTAATTCCTGGTTACGGATGTTTCCGGGCAAGTCGAAGTCAAAATGGAGTGGCCCATTAGAAGTGGTGAATGTAACCCCCTTTGGTCTCTAGATTTGAAAAATAAGAACTATGAGGTGTATAGAGTCAATGGGCACCGGGTTAAACACTATCTTGGCAAGGTTGATGATGGCCACATCGTGGCGGTTCTCCATTTCAAATGATTGGTAATCTGCGTCGTGCCGCAATGTTAAATCAGGCACTTCTTAGGAGGCAACCTATGTGTCGTTTTCTTTTTCTTGGTTTTCTTCGTTAGATTAGATAGTCTTTGTTTTGTGCTAACTAGTTTTGAAGTTTATGCAGTAATGAGTGTGCATTGCAGGGACTGTGCAAGAAAAGTTAGCTAAGTGTTACAAAAGTGCGTACCACCAGAGTTATGCAGACCACACAATCACTCTGCGTCCATACAATTCTGTGTCTGGTCGCACAATTGGGCGACCAAAAGTGCATGCTCTCTGAAGATTGGCCTGTCAAATTTCCTTAACAATTTGTGGCCGCACATAAAATTGTGCGGTCCACACAAATTCTGTGGCCACATTCACTTTTGTGCGTACCACAGAACTTCTTTAAAGGATCGTGTAAAGAGTGCGTACCACACTCAGGTAAGTCTGGGCCCGACTGGGTGAACTTATAAATAAGGCTTCCATGTACTATTCACACTTTTCGATCTCTGCACTCCCAAGACCCAAGAAAACACAGTGCAAATCCATTAGCTCTAAATCTTTCCTTATTTCATATGCATCATTCACTACTGGTATGTTCAATCCATGTTAGATTTTTGTTCTTTCTTCTTAATTTTTGTTTTTGTTTTCTTTGATTAGTTTAGTTATTTTTAGGCCTATAAATGTCAAATGTGCTTAATATGTGCTTCAAAATCATGTGGGTAGATTTTTATATGTTCGTTAGGGACTGGGTAGACAATTAATCTTGTCAATTTGTTCAAACCATGTCTAATTGTGAAAAAGTGTATGAACCCTAGCTTACTTCTGCGTGAATTTCAAATTGCGTGGCCACACACACTTTTGTGCGGTCCGCAGTTCTCTAAGTTAGGGAATCTATGTGCTTGAATTGTGCATACCACACTAAAAAATATGCAGTCCGGAGTGAAATTATGCGATTCACAGTGAAAATTGTGCGGTCTGTACTGTTAAATGATCAGAGACCCAGTAGTCTGAACCTGGGGTTGTGCGGCCGCATTCAAAATTGTGCGGTCCGCACAACAAACTATCGGCCGCACTCACTTTGTACGGTCCTCACTGCTCTTCTGAGTCTGCTTTACTGCAACTATCAAACATGCTTCTGTATATACTGTGAGCTTCAATTCTAACTTATTACTATTAATTATGTGTTGTAGACAATGGTTAGATCATGGGGCAGAGGCGATACATAAAAAGGGAGGGGTGAGCCCTCCCGAGGACGAGGAAAGTGTAACCTACCACTTGTCATTCAAAGAGCCATAAGCAAGAAAGAAACCGCCAACAGAGTTCCTAAACCCTCCGAGTCTAGTGAGTATCTCTTATCTAGGGAAACTTCTGAGGGTGACTCTATGCAAGCACTGCCTGATACCCAACCTCAACCCGAACAAGCCCCGGGTAGACTCCACTTGGTAGATGAATCCTCTTCCGCTGCTAGTTATTTTGAAGGTTCGGAAGAGGGTAGCCAAGATTCTGAGCCCTCTTTCTCACATGCCCCGGCTGTACCAATCAATGTTGATGATGATGATGTCCCGAATGATGGGAGAGGATGTGAAACTCGAGTGGGCGGCCTTGGGAGGTCGAGGATGATATATATATGGGAAGACAAATTCGTCATCTTAATAACCTTCAACAGATTTAGAGAGTTGTGGCCCCAGAGATCGCTCACACTTGGGTGACAATTCTTAATTAAGGATTTGGACATTCACAACCCATATGTCCTTAGATAGTTCCAGGAGCGAAAAGGGTGGAGGTGGTTCAACCAAAGTGTCCTAGATGCAAATGAGCACTTGGTCAAAGAATTTTATGAAAACGTGGCTCATATCAAGAAGGTCACCAAGATAACCAAAGTGCGGAATCTGAAAATCAAATCTGACGCTTGCTCCTTGAACAAGTATGAAGGGTTTGAAGAAGTGGAAGCTATTCAGTATTTGGAGAAGCTTGCCATGGGTGATGCAGCTCACCCGTGGCTAGCTGAGATTTTAGCTGCTCAAGGACCACCACACCCGTGGCTCACAGCAGGGGTTCCCATAGTCCGTGCCACCCTAATTTGAAGCATAAGGGTGGAAGACAATCGTGTGCAGCCAGATTGATCCGTGCTTAAATAAGAACAACCTCCAACTTCCCCAAGCAGTCCTGGTGGCTTGAGTTTTGGATGGGTACCTGATCAATGTGGGTGACATAATGTCGACCAACATCACATTGGCTATCCAGAAGGACGAGAGATCCTACCCTTACCCGAAATTCCTCACAGAGTATTTCAATGATCAAAAGGTGGAGCCGAGGCGGCATGATACTAAAGTGAAGGCAAGAAACCTTTTTCATGGTACCACATACAGTGTGCTGACAACCCGAAGTTCAAGGGTAAGGAAACTACCTCCACTAGCCAGCTTGAGGAGCCAACAGTAGTAGTTACAATTAAGTTGCTGAGAATTCCACTGATGCCATGCCTTCCACAGTAGCCGGTCCTTCCACCGGGACAGCAGACATGCCACCATCTTCTAGACCATCAGCTCCATTATCAGTGCCAACCTCATCCACTTATCCACAGACTATGCTACGAGTCTCTCAAATATTGGTGAGTCTCAACAACTGGATGCAAGCAGCTACTTCAAAGCTTTTTGACATATCCACTGTTGTTGCAACACAGTCTTCTGCCCCAGCAGCACCACAGGTACCTTCGTCAGTGGAGGAAACATTGAAGAAGATTTTGGAAAACCAGAAGACCATTATGGAGACCCTGGTAGAACATGGGGGAGTCATTGAGGAGTTGGGCAAACAGGTAAAGAATATATGGAAGTCTCAGTTTTCGAAGAAGTCAATTGATATATTGATAAATGAAGTTACCAAAATAGCATCTGCAGGTGATCTACCACTTGACCTTCTTATGGAGGGAGAACCTTCAGCTCCAGCAGCACAGGAAGAACCAGTAGTACCCGAGGCATCACATACAGCAGCCGGCGAGTCATAGGAGCCGCATCCTACTACCCACACCGTTGAGGAGATGATCCAGATGCTCACCAACCCTCTATTGATACCCAATTTTCCCTTATATATATTATATATATATATATATATACATACATACAATTTCAAAATAGTGCATATACATCATCATTTTGATTTATAAACACACACAAGTTTTTTTCACAATTTTTCATTAATTTTAAAGGCTTTAAATCAATTTATTTATGTATTTTTATTATATGAATATCCAATAATTACCCTCCAAATTATTTCTATGATGATGTAATCATCTAAAACTTACCATTAGTACCAATGTAAGGTTTTAAATATTTTTCAGTGCATTCCCATAATTACATTTGCATTTTAAGGATAATTGCACATTTTTGCAATAATAGCCCATATACATGTATAATTATATTATTTATGAAAAAATAACTTTTTATATTTTTATAATATTAAGTTATTATTTTAAATCATTTTAGTGCATAAATAATATTTTTTTATTTTATTAATTACTTTAATAAATTATTTTTGCTAAATATTGGGTATTTCAGTAATAGCCGAATTTCTTAACCTATTTTCGAACCTAATACACCAGCCCAGTACCCCATACACCAGCCCAATAACCCCAGCACAAACCCGTCCAAATAAACCTAACCCAACCCACTTTTAAATCGTGGCCGTTGATCTCTAAGATCAACAACCCATATCTATTCCCTCCTTTTAATTAACCTAACCCGGCCCAAACCCTACCATTCCATCTCAAACGCCTCCTTTGAATCTTCTACCCTCTTCTTCTACGAACCTTAGCCACAATATATCTCAACCTCTCCCAATTTGGCTCTAAAATGGAATCAATCGTTGATTCACTTACCTTATTGATCTCCTCTCACTACTGGTTGTTCGTCTATGGTGTTACCTAGTTTCTTGCCTAAACATGGAAAGAAAATCTCATCAAAATCAAACCAAATCGGTTGAAATCCTTGACTTCTCTGATTATGCTGTCTATGTTCATCATTTGCTCTTTGTAAGTACGGATATTTCTATATCTTTTGATGATTCTTATCTACCCTAAATTAGGGTTTTCAGACCTCTTTCAATCTAACCCAAATGGGTTAGATTCTCTGATTTTAAGTACTATTCTGTCTATATTCGTCCTATTCTGTGTGATGTTTGATTTTTATTCTGTCGATTTTACACTTTCCCTAAAATTAGGGTTTGAGATTTTTTCTCTTTTCCTTACTAATTCTGATTGCATGTGATGATTCTTTCATTTCTCGTGTTTGATTGATGATTTTCCTTGTTTGGATGCTATATAAACCCCTCCATGTTCCCCTTTGAGACAGACTTGAATTGTTAATGTTTACTAAAAAACTGAAGTTATCATTCTTTGTTCACTAAATACTCTTGTTCTGGTTCCTGGCCGGCTGAAAGCCAAGGCCATAAATTCTGGTTTCCTACTACCATGGACTTTGTTCACTATTGTTTTTCGCTTAGCTGGTCAGTTGCTAAACTTTTGTCACTTCATTCCTATTTACTTGTCATATGTTTTCGCTTCTGAAGATTGTAGTTTAATGTGTATTTTGGGCTATTCTTGTATGTAATCTTGATTACTCTACTTTAATTTTTGATCTTTCTAATCTTCACTTTATTATGTTGGTAATCTGAAACATGCCTAAGTCTAATTCGAGTAATAAGGATTCTCTTAATTTCGTTTAGCCAATGTGTTACTGCTTGACATCTCTTTGGTGTTTAATCATGCTTAAGGTTGTCCATTCTGTTATTTGAATATGGTCCGTGTGCATAATTTGAATTTCCTTTAGATTAACTGGTCTATTAGGTCAGACTTTCATGCTTACACTTATTGTACGACATGAGTTTATCTTCCCTTTTCTATTCAAAATCTCTATAATAGCAATCTTGCACATATAGTATGTTTTAATTCCGTGTCAAGATCCTGTTCTATTAATCATGACTAGTTCTCAATTAATATACCCCTCAGCATGTTTTGGATTACTTGATTCATCAGTATGTTGTCATAATTTGTGCTTCCCTACTATGTCTAAATGTTGTTCTACTGCCTGATGTGAAGTTAAAATGGCTATCTTGTGACACTAGCACTTGTACTTAACATAATTTTGACCTTTTCCCTATTATGAGTCGGTGTACTCCAATCCTGCAAACCTGTTTGTTAATGTGTAACTACTTATGCACTAGATGTTGAACTTGTTCTTCTAAATCTTTGCTAAATGTGTTCTTAAACCTAAGGCCTGTTTGCTTTATGTGCCCAACTTGACTGTGTTTATACCATTTAGTTTTGTCCCTCAGCTGTTATCCACTCTCCCTCATTATCACTTAAGTCATTTTGAACTCCCTATTCCTAGCCGGCTGAAATCCAAGGCTACTTGGGTTCTATCCTTTAACCTCCCTAATGTGAGCACTACTCAGGGTTCATTAGAGACTCTTGTGAACTCTGACATACTAGGACTTGGTCCCTAGTCTTTCCCCTGAATTATCTCCGATTAACCTCCCTAGTGTGAGCACTGCCCTGGGTCCTTGAAGCCCTTGGGAACTCTGACACACTAGGGCCTTGGTTCTATATGCTCAACTCTGTTTTATGCCCAGTGGGTGAATCACTCAATTTATGGTTTCCTTATGTCCATGAAGATGTAATTTTGGGATGTTATGAACTATGAGAAAGAAAGCCTGGCCTGGCCAGGTGTATCTTTGGGCGTGATGTAGGCTCCCTATAGCTATTCTACTATTGTAATTTATTCTATTCATTCTAGGTCTGTAATAATTATTATAATGACATTTTGGGGTATTAGTAAAAGTGGAGAAATGGAGTTTTATCTTATACTTGCATTAAAAATGGGTAGAAATCATGCCTATAAGTATTTTATTACGGTCAAACATGTTCAGTTGTCATGTGTTAGAAATCATTCCTATAGGTATTTTATTATGCTCAAACATGTTTAATTATTATGTATTAGCAATCCTGCCTAGAGGTTCTTCATTTGGTTCAAATGTGTTCTACTTCTGCTTGTTAGAAACCATGCTTATAGGATATTGTATGATTAAATGTGTGTACAGGATCCTGTCTACATGTTTCCCAATGAACAAATTATAGAAATCATGCCTATAGGATCCAAAATTAGTTTTAATTATAGAAATCATGTCTATAGGATCTAAAGTCAGTTTTAATTGTAGAAATCATGCCTATAGGATCCAAAATTAGTTTTAATTATAGAAATCATGTCTATAGGATCTAAAGTCAGTTTTAATTGTAGAAATCATGCCTATAGGGTCTGAATCAGTATTAATTATCGTCCTACTCATTTCTTTAAGAGTTTTCAACACTGTGCTAATTATCATCACTAGAAACCATGCCTATAAGACTCTATTAACCAATTCTAAACCCATTCCGGTGATTAACATTGTTAGTCGCTGCACAAATCACCTAGACATCATGCCTATATGTATAATCTCTTATGCTTAAAATCAGTAGGCAACTATGCAGGTGTTAGAAATCGTATTAAGAGAAAAAGGCTTGTAAAACTGCTTGCTTATTAAATTAAGTATCACATAGAGATCCTACCTATAGGTTTCTGCAACCTTAACTTATTAGAATCTTCAACTGTCAATGTTAATCACCTTTGCGTGAATTTGTTGTCTAAGTGCGGAGCTAACTTGAGCCCTTATTTGCTTATACGTAAAAGTCCAAATTATTTTGTATGTCGCCTAGTTTTTCGACTTTTGAGAAACCTAAGTTGAAGTCTAGAACCACCCCGAGATGGATGTACAAATGCCTCCTGGACCATAGGCATGGGACGGGTGCACGTATAGGGCACGATTTAGAATCAACTAGCACGCTTTAGGTAAACAACTTAAAGATAGTAATCGGGTAGCAGGAGATGATAGTTCGTGCCCCCTGAATAATACGAGTAACACCCCACTTCGAGGGAGTTACGAAGTATTATTTATGTTGCATGGGGTGATCCTTTAGGCTAAAAAACCTAGGACCCCAACTCCGTTTAGAAATCAATCATTTTATTTGCCCTATTTTGTCTCTTCTCCTTGTTTAGACTAATTCATATAATTCGAGTTCGGTCGGGACCCACCATTGTGGACCTCGAGGAGTGCCTAACACCTTCTCCTCGAGGTAATTTGAGCCCTTACCCTCTTTGGTGACACAACTGGTTAATCCAGAGTTATCTGCAAGTAGGTGCCCTAACGCATCTTAATCCGTTAGGTGGAGACTCTCTCTTTTAACACCCTTCCTTAAAAAAGTTTTCACGTGTCGAAACCCGATTTCACAAGAAAAAGGGGCGCGACAGCATGGCGACTCTACTGGGGATATATTTTAGGCTCTTACCGTTGCGAACTTGGTCTATATGAATTAGTCTCTTCCGATAAGCGTGTCTTTATTATTTTGCTGTTACTTGAATATCCCGCTCCCATTTTCCCTTTTATTTCTACATGCACACCCTCTTCCTTATTTCCCTTTTATATGAACTCGTACGTAACTCTTCACTTAATTTTGTTACCATGTGCATTTCCCGTTTATTTCCTTATCATGTTCACTGGCTCCAAACTCTTAAAATTTGTTATATCTTGTCTTTCCAAATCCTTACCCCTTTACTTGCTTTACTACAATTTTCACATTATGCGAACTAACTTCTTCCCTGTTTTTCTTTCTTTCCTGTCTTTACATTTATAAAATATCGCATGTACTGCTTTAATCATGCAAAATACTTGACAAAGTGTTATTTTATCTTTGCATTAAGCATGTTCCATATCAAATTCCACTCGTGCATAATTAATACCATAACTGCACTTGATGAGTGTCCACGCTCTTCCTTAATCATCCTTTTAAATTTGGAAAGGCTTATTTGCAGTAAAACTAGTCGATCAGTGGTGCAATAGACGATTCCGTGCCTTTCCCTATCAAGTTGTCCACTTGAGGGTACCAGTCTAGACTCTTCTAGAAATCCCACTCTGATGTTAACTGTGCATACATCATGTCTAAACCTAGTATGGGTTAGAATGCTATCCGCGTGATAACTCTCTAAGGCAAACCTTATCCAAAGCCCATCGGGATTTCCATAATCCCAAAGCACAATCATGATATGTGCATTATTTGGAGAAAACGTGCCGATATGCTAATCATTAATGTGTAAATAGTCGAATCCATAGGGGGAAAGGGATAACTTTATCTGTTTTTCAGAAATGAGGCACGAAGTCCCCAGGTTCGGCATAGTTCGAAGTATCCCATCTATGTTGCTAGTTGGTGGGAAATTCTCTCGCCAAGCGACAAAAACCATGTGAAAAGAGTTCTCGGGAATTTACCTTCTTTGCTAGAAATTCAGCAAAACAATGTACTAATCGAGGCCGCTACTATGTTTTGGGATGAAAAGAGGTCTGTTTTCCATTTCGGTGACATAGAAATGACTCCCCTTCTAGAGGAAATATGAGGCTTTGCTGGACTTCCCTGGGATAGTCCTGGTCTGTTGGTACCGGAAAATCGCACTTGTAGAGTTTTTCTGAAAATGATGGGTTATAGAAGGAACGATGAGTTAGTCTGCCTGAAGAAGTCTTATGTAGAATTAAACTTCCTTTACGAGCCTTATGGGCACAACAAGTTCTACCGTCTTTATCATGATAAATTTTCTATAACCTCTCTATGTTGGACTCATCGCCGAGTTTTTATGTTCATTGTCTATTTTCTGGGGATGCTGGTATTCCCAATACAAGGAGAAATGATTCACACTCGATTAGCTATGGTTACTAAGACCCTAATGGAAGGAATTGAGGTACAGACTTACACTACTGTACGAATGATCATAGAAGAGATATACCGAGCCTTGTACCGTTGCAAAAAAAGATATAAGCATTTTGAGGGTTGCAATCTATTATTGTAATTGTGGATGTTGGAACATCTTCAAAGGGGAAAATACCGTCAAGAATTTCCGCGGCGGCCATGGAATAACCACATAGCTTTTCACCATCCGAAAAGAATGACTTTTATCCCAGACAGGTTTGCACAACCAGGAAACGCTATGGACTAGGTACACTTCTTTAGTAATTTGACTGACGACAAGGTCCATTGGATGTTCGAGTGGTTCCCTAGTAGCGAATTCATCATTAGGTCAAGAGATGTTCCTCATCTAGCTCTAATCGGATTAAGGGGTATATATCCTTATGCTCCTATCAGAGTCATGAGGCAAGCTGGGAGGAAACAGGTCATACCATGAGTCTCCAAGATGATTCATTACAAAGCAGACTTCCAGGGTAATTCCATCCCGTTCAAGTGCGAGGAAAAACACATGTGGCATCTAAATATCATTATGGAAAAGGATACCATCGAGCCAGAATTCGGTATCATGCCGGCCATGTGTATTTCTACCCATCATGGTTGGTCGATGACATAGAGGGAGAGGTCAAGCCAGGGGTTGATTTGAGAAATAGGTTCATACATGACGCTGCCGAGGCGCAATTCAAGTACAAGAGGTTTCTTAAAATGGTTTTTGAATCTGAGGCCAGACATTTGGAACAACACAAAGTGGACATGGAAGCAATCAATGAATGGTGAGAAATCACTACCAAATCAACAAAGAGGTTGGAGTATTTAGAGAAGGGTTTGATGGAGCTTGAGGGGAAGATGAGGAAAAGGGTCTCGGATTGTCAAAACGCAGAAGGCAATGAAGGAGGGCATTTAGCAAGGGCATATCTGCTGTTGGATGTGCGCGACCTAGTGAATTTGATTGATGGGGCCAAGAAGGCCAAGTTTGGAGAAGGTCCCTCTGGGACCGAGTAGATTAGAATTGATATATACTTATTTTAGATTCGTTTTAGAATTGGATTGTAATAAGGCAAATGCCACTAGTAATTCTTTGTAATTATTATCTTTTTAGTAGAGATTTGGTCTATTTATCATATTAATGAAATGACGCAATTAACAACATTGAGTTTCTCCAAATCTATATGTCGCTAGGCCTACCTCAGTAAAAATGAGGTCCCCTAAATTAGGACGCAAATTTATAATTCCGCAATACATGTTTATATACTGCAAATATCCTTTCAAAACTCCCTACTGACTCGTTTACCTATTTTCTTTTCTTTGTTTTGATTATTCCCATCCCCTAAGGTTGGTTCGTGCATACTAGCATCATCGACATATCATACCAAATCGAGAGGTCCTCCGCCTCCTCCTCCTCCTCCTCCAAGTGATACTAAAAGCAATGGAAAAGCTAAGATGGATGATATGAGTGGTATCAGGAAAGACTAATCTACACATACAGAGAATGTTGAGACTTCCGATGGTCAGAGTACTCTGGCACAGAATGATTTGGTTCTACAGTTGGAGCAGAAGATACTGGAGTTACAAGGGGAACTTGAGCAGGTCCATAACTTGGAAAACATTTCCCTCACCTTGAACGTCCCAGACATCAACCAACAAAATGCCCAAAACCCAGCGCCTCCTCAAAACACACCAAACCAGCATCTGCAAAATCCTCCCGCACCTCATCAATACGCCATGCCTCCCCAAAATACTAATCCTCCACCGGTACCAACTCCTCCTTAGCATCAACATCATCCAACCTAGTACCACAAACTATCACCTACCATACTCCTCAAAACATACCACAACATACCCCTGATCCACAGAACTCAACCAACGATCACCATTACACCTAAATCCCTGGAGTCCACCAAAGTAATCCCATATACGTAGAAACCTTACCTCACACTTCACAACAAACTCCATAGATACCAGCACCCGTCGAGAAGGACCTGCTCATCAAGAATATGGTGGAGGAACCTAAGAAGCTCACAAGTCGAGTCTAAGGCGTCGAAGGGGTTAAAGGCATTGAGGGCCTGAACTATGAAGATTTGTGTATTCAGCCGGACGTAGAACTTCCTGAGGGTAACAAAACTCCCAGGTTCGAAATGTTCGACGAGATAGGTAATCCAAAGGTGCATCTGAGGACATATTGGAATAATCTCATAGAGGTTGGTAAAGAAGAAATAATTCGCATGAAGTTATTCATGAGGAGCCTCACGGGGGACGCCCTATCTTGGTATATCAGCCAAAATCCAAAGAAATGGATTAACTGGAACATGGTGTCAGCTTTCATGGATCAATTCAGATTCAATATAGAGAATTCACCAGATGTCTTCTATATCTAGAATCTCAAGAAGAAGCAGACTGAGGCTTTCTACAAGTATCCTACTCGGTGGATATCGGAGGATGCGAAAGTAAGGTTGACATTGGAAGAAGAGAAAATGAACAAATTCTCTATCTGGGCCCAGGATCCGCAATACTATGAGAGGTTAATGGTTATTTAAAATCATAAATTCTCCGACATCATCAAATTGGGAGAAAGAATAGAAGAAGGAATGAAAAGCGGGATGGTAACCAATTTTGAGGCATTACAAGGCCTTGTAGTCAGGAGGCATATACAAGAAGAAGGCCTCAAAAAATAAGTAATTTCTGCTGGGCCTTTTCAAGAAACTTCTCGAGTTTTAGCAAAAGCGGCTTGGGGCAGTGATGGTAGCCCAGGGTCCAAAATCTCCCCTCACATACCAAACACCTCTATCCACAATCAACATTCACCTCCCAGATATCCACAACCCGCCACCACTTATCATATTTATAACGCCCATCCATCATATTACCACTCACCACCAGCCAGCCAAAACTATCAGAAAATCAGACCAAACTTTGACCACAGGCCGCCCAGACAATATACCCCAAGTGCCGAACCCATCGATCAGTTGTATGAGAGAATAAAATCTGCTGGTTATGTCACTCCTATTCCCGCTGTTTCCATGGAAAACTCCTCTCAATGGGTCAATCCGAATAAGACATATGCCTACCACTCCAGAATGAAGGGTCATACCATTGACGAATGTCGCACTCTGAAGGACAAGATCCAGACATTAATTGATACCAAGGTTATACAAGAGAAAGAGGCTGCATCGAATATCTGCAACAATCCCCTCCCGGATCACAGGGGCGAGGGGGTAAATGTGATAGAAACTGATGAAGAATGGAACCCGGAAGGGTCAATTGGGCTCATTCGAGAAGGGTATGATCCTAACAAACCTGCTGTCACTCTTACTCCCATTATGGTATAGATACAACCACCAGTCGAAGTTGAAGTAGCCACACCAACTCCGCTCGAAGTTGAAGTAACAACACCTACAGTTGCGCCTGCTCTATTTGAAGTAGAAGTGACCACACCATTCACTGTGACGGTAGAACCCATACCATCCTTTAAGTCTAATGCTATACCCTGAGACTATGCCACAGAAGCGGGAAGGAAAGGAAAGGGGAAAATGGAAGAAACCGGTGTAGCACAAGATATTACCAGAACATGTAGGGTTTACACGCCTGAGCATTTGGGAGGAACAAGTAAAGAAGCCGCTTCCAAGCAGCCTATCATTGAAGCTGGACTGGATGATCTTTGGAGAAAGGTGCAAGCAAGGGAGTGTTCTGTGGTTGATCATCTGAACAAAACCTCTGCTTAGATATCCATCCTACCACTACTGCAGAATTCTGAGGTGCATAGGAATGCATTGATGAAAGTGTTGAACGAAGCTTACGTTCCCAAAAACATTACCAGTGGAGAAATGGCTAACATGGTAGGACAAGTATTGGAAATCCATAAGATCACCTTCCATAAAGACGAACTACCACCAGAGGGATCGAGCCACAACAGAGCGCTGCATTTCACAGTGCAATGTGAAGACAAATTCATTGAAATGGTTTTGATAGATGGAGGGTCCAATCTCAACATCTGTCCATTGACGACTTTGAAGAGATTGGGAAACGTTTTCATGAGATATGAGCAGGAACTATGTACGTAACAAAGTTCGATGGATCTCAAAGGGCCACGATCGAAGTAACCAACCTTTGCTTACAAATGGGCCCAACTTGGTTTGATGTCGAATTCCAAGTACTCGACATATCCACTTCATACAATTAACTATTGGGGAGACCTTGGATACACTCCGCTGGGGTCGTAGCATCTACTCTGCACCAGGCTGTGAAGTTCTAATGGAACCATCAGAAGGTGATCATTTATGGAGACGAGAGTAATCCCATTTACACCAATCAGACTGTTCCGGTCGTGGAAAATAGAAGGAAGTTGGGTGGAGAGACTTAGCATCACATTGAGCGTGTTAATGCAATTGAGAAGGACAAGTGGTGGAGTAGAAAAATAGAAAGCATACTAGCATGGGCGGGATATGAACCTGGCAAAGGGCTCGGGAAGAATGTCCAAGGTATTGCCAAACCAATACAGTTAAAGCGTCACGGTACAACCTTTGGACTTGGATATCAGTACACCTGGCATGAGTATCAGAATTGATCGCCACCATGGAACGGTCCTTACTACTCTCTTGAGAATCCAATACCACATTTGAGCCAATCCTTCCATTAAGTTGATATGATGTAGGGATCCGAAGAAGATGAAATGCTTGATGGTTTGAGGAATCTATTCTTTGAAGAGGAACACATGGATTTCAGTGTAATAGTTGAGTAGGAGGAGAAGGAGGAAGGCCTCGTCATCCACACGGTGGAGAAGGGAGTTGTCCTCAGGAACTGGAAAGCCACGCCATCAAGGGCCCGCCGAGTCCCGGGGTAGCCTGGCTACTAGTGTCATTTATCTTTGAAAATAATCCTTTTGAGAATTTTAAAACATTTCAGTATTTCATTTTGGAAACGTTGTTTGAATCATTAAAATCACGTTTTGTTTGACATTTTGATACTTAACAATGGCTTGTTATTTTATTATTTATTATTATTCTCCATATTGTTCTCTCTATAGCATTACTATTTCTTATCTTGATGAACCAACGACCGAGACATGTAATGAGACAACGCAACATAAGGATATTGACTTAGAAGAGAAAGAAGAAGAAGAAGAAGAAGATTTATCACCTGAGGAAATTGTCAGAGAAGCTGAGAATTTTGAGAATAAGTCTAAGTCCAACCTAGACGAAACTGAGATAGTCAACTTGGGAGATTCCGAAAAAGTCAAAGAGATTCGCATAAGCATTCACTTGTCACCATCAGAAAAAGAAGAGTACACTCGTTTCCTGAAAGAGTATGAAGATATTTTCGCATGGTCGTATGATGATATGATTGGGTTGAGTACATCCATAGTGGCTCATAAACTGCCTACCAATCCCATGTTTGCGCCAGTAAAGCAGAAGCTTAGAAAATTCAAGCCGAATATGAGTTTAATTGAACTACGCTTGACCTGATTCCCGTTTAAGAGGGGATACGTAGGCAGCCCTCTAGGTTCGGTCACAACTCAACGAAATTTTCATTTTCCGCACCGTCAGAACACTCAAAATTTCGGAGCAAGTCCAGGCGATGCCGTAGTATGCAGAACAATCAGAAATCGTCAGAATAACTGGGACAGAGGAGGTCGCAATGTCTCTAATAGTGTCGCAGTTGTTTGTTAGTTCATCTAATTTATTTAATATTGCATATTATTGTGTTTTAAAAAACTTTGCACGCATACTTTTTGAATAAACTTTATTTTATAGAATAATCCGAATGCTACCCCCCGTAACTCGAGCGGGATTTCAATGCGGAGCAAAGCAAAGCAAGCGGGCGGAGGCACGAACCAGCCCCCCAGTAAAAATTATGATTTTTCTCTGAATGTAGGAACGAGGAATAGCCACAAATATGTGCACACCTCAGAATCACTATCTTCATAACGACAAAGATGCCAAGTGCAAATGTATCTCCAATTAAGAAATACTTTATTCCTACTTATTATTTGTTCATTGCATGAGACTAAGAACTGTATCCATCTTTGCATGAGGCTAAGACTTGCCTCCTCAATTGCATAAGGCTAAGCTCTGCCTTTCCTTTAATGAGACTAAGCTCCGTCTCCATCTTTCTATAAGTCTAAGCCCTGCCTCCTCAATTGCATAAGGCTAAGCTCTGCCTTTCCTTGCATGAGACTAAGCACTGTCTCCATCTTTGCATGAGGCTAAGCCCTGCCTCTTCAATTGCATAAGGCTAAGCTCTGCCTTCCCTTGCATGAGACTAAGCACTGCCCCCCTCCCTCCCCCCCACTCGCACGAGACTAAGCATTTTCTCTACTCTTGCACGAGACTAAGCATTGTCTCCCTTTGCATAACCACAAATGTTGTGCTACTTGAAACCTTGGACTATTCTCCATCTCTGGGCCAAGCTCTGCCCCGATCATACAAAAAGTTCTGTCTTTTTTCATTTCAAGCATCACGTCTTTACATCTCATGGGCTGAAATATCGTTATTTTGTCCGAAGGCATCATAGTCTGAAAGGCATCGTCCTCATAGCCGGGAGACACCATGCCATGTCCTTAGGATCTCTCAATATTGCATATCATTATTCAAATGCGTCATGGTTCAGAGGCATCATCCTCATGGCCCGAGAACATCATTTCATGGCCTGCGAATCCCTTATCCTGCAATTCATGGCCTAGGACATCATGGTCTAAGGACACCATCCTCATTGTCCAAAGATAACTCTCATGGTCCAAAGGGAATTGTCATCATGTTTAAATTCGTGCAATAATCTATATATATTCGCATGCATTGTGTTTTATGTTTTTAGGTGATCCAAGAGGTAATCGTTCTCCTAACGGGAGTAATCTTCGCTCCAGTTTCCATCCAACGTTCATATCCTGCAATTATTTCAAACTTAACCGTCCACCATTCGTTACCCATCTGATAAACGTTCAAATATCCATAATCATTCCCAGATAACAGCCCAGTACCCCATACACCAGCCCAGTACCCCATACACCAGCCCAATAACCCCAGCACAAACCCGTCCAAATAAACCTGACCTAACCCCTTTTTAAGTCGTGGTCGTTGATCTCTAAGATCAACGACCCATATCTATTCCCTCCTTTTAATTAACCTAACCCGCCCCAAACCCTACCATTTAATCTCAAACGCCGCCTTTGAATCCTCTACCCTCTTCTTCTATGAACCCTAACTGTTGTATATCTCAACCTCTCCAAATTCGTCTCTAAAATGGAATCAATCGTTGATTCACTTGCCTTAATTATCTCCTCTCACTACTGGTTGTTCGTCTATGTTATTACCTAATTGCTTGCCTAAACATGGCAAGCAAATCTCATCAAAATCAAACCAAATCGGTTCAAATCCTTGACTTCTCTGATTATTCTGTCTCTGTTCATAATTTGCTCTTTGTAAGTACGAATATTTCTATATCTTTTGATGATTCTTACCTACCCTAAATTAGGGTTTTCAGACCTCTTTCAATCGAACCCAAATGGTTTCGATTCTCTGATTTTAAGTAATATTCTGTCTATATTCGTCCTATTCCATGTGATGTTTGAATTTTATTCTGTCGATTTTACACTTTCCCTAAAATTAGGATTTGAGATTTTTTCTCTTTTCCTTAGTGATTCTGATTGCATGTGATGATTCTTTCCTTTCTCGTGTTTGATTGATGATTTTCCTTGTTTGGATGTTAACTTCTCCTACTATATAAACCCCTCCCATTCCCCTTTGAAACAGACTTGAATTGTTAATGTTTACTAAAAAAGTGAAGTTATCACTCGTGTTCTCTAAATACTCTTGTTCTGGTTCCTAGCCGGTTGAAAGCCAAGGCCAGAAATTCTGGTTTCTTGGTACTGTGGACTTTGTTCTTTCTTGTTTTTTGCTTAACTGGTGAGTTGCTGAACTTTTGTCACTTCATTCCTATTTACTTGTCATATGTTTTCGCTTATGAAGATTGTAGTTTAATGTGTTTTCTAGGCCGTTCTTGTATGCAATCTTGATTTCTTTACTTTAATTTTTGATCTCTCTAATTTTCACTTCATTATGTTGGTAATCTGAAATATTCCTAAGCCTAATTCGAGTAATCAAGATTCTCTTAATTTTGTTTAGCCAATGTGTTACTGCTTGACATCTCTTTTGGTGTTTAATCCTACTTAAAAATGTCCACTCTATTATTTGAATATGCTCCATGTGCATAATTTGAATTTTCTTTAGATTAATTGGTCTATTAGTTAGACTTGAATGCTTACACTTATTGTATGACATGAGTTTATCTTCCCTTTCTATTCTGAATCTCTATAATAGCAATCTTGCATGGATGGTATGTTTTAATTCTATGTCAAGATCCTGTTCTATCAATCATGACTAGTTCTCAGTTAAAATACCCCTCAGCATGTTTTGGCTCACTTGATTCATTAGTATGTTGTCATAATTTATGCTTCCCTACTATGTCTAAATGTTGTTCTACTGCCTGATGTGAAGTTAACATGGCTATCTTGTGACACTAGCACTTGTATTAACATAATTTTGACCTTTTCCCTATTATGAGTCTGTGTACTCCAATCCTGCAAACCTGTTTGTTAATGTGTAACTACTTATGCACTAGGTGTTGAAATTGTTATTCTAAATCTTTGCTAAATGTGTTCTTAAACCTAAGGCCCGTTTGATTTGTGTGCCAAACTTGACTATATTTATACCCTTAAGTTCTGTCCCTCAACTACTGTCCACTCTACCTGATTATCACTTATGTCATTCTGAACTTCCTATTCCTAGCCAGCTGAAAGCCAAGGCTACTTAGTCTCTGTTCTTTGACCTCGATAGTGTAAGCACTGCTCATAGTTCATTTGAGACCCTTGTGAAGTCTGACACACTAGGACTTGGTCCCTAGTCTTTCCCCTGGATTATCTCTCATTAACCTCCCTAGTGTGAACACTTCCTTGGGGTCCTTGAAGCCCTTGGGAACTTTGACACACTAGGGCCTTGGTTCTATAATCTCAACTCTGTTTTATGCCCACTGGTGAATCACTTAATTCTTGGCTGCCTTATGTCTATAAAGATGTAATTTTGGGCTGTTATGAACTATGAGAATGAAGGCCTGGCCTGGCCAGGTGTATCTTTGGGCCTGCTTTAGGCTCCATATATCTATTCTACTTTGTAATTTATTCTATTCATTCTAGGTCTGTAATAATTATTGTAATGACATTTTGGGGTATTAGTAAAAGTGGGAAAATGGGGTTTTATCTTATGGGTAGAAATCATGCCTATAGGTATTTTATTATGCTCAAACACGTTTAGTTGTCATGTGTTAAAGTACATGCCTATAGGTATTCTATTATGCTCAAACATGTTCAGTTATTATGTATTAGCAATCCTGCCTATAGGTTCTTTATTTGGTTCAAATGTGTTCTACTTCTGCTTGCTAGAAACCATGCTTATAGGATATTGTATGATTAAATGTGCTTACAGGATCCTGTCTACATGCTGCCCAATCTACAAATTATAGAAATCATGCCTATAGGATCCAAAATTAGTTTTAATTATAGAAATCATGTCTATATGATCTAAAGTTAGTTTTAATTGTAGAAATCATGCCTTTAGGGTCTGTATCAATTTTAATTATCGTCCTACTCGTTTCTTTAAGAGTTTTCAACACTATGCTATTTATCATCACTAGAAACCATTCCTATAGGACTTTATTAACTAATTCTGAACCCATTACTGTGATTACCATTGTTACTCAATGCGCGAATGACCTAGACATCATTCCCATAGGTTTAATCTCTTAAGCTTAAAATAAGTAGGCAAATATGTAGGTGTTAGAAATCGTATTAAGAGAAAAAGGCTTGTAAAACTACTTGCTAATTATATTGGGTATCACATAGAGATCCTGCCTATAGGTTTATGCAACCTTAACTTATTAAAATCTGCAACTGTCAATGTTAATCAGCTTTGCGTGCATTTGTTGTCTAAGTGCGGAGGCTAACTTGAGCCCTTATTTGCTTATATGTAAAAGTCCAAATTGTTTTGTATGTCGCCTAGTTTTTCACCTTTTGAGAAACCTAAGTTAAAGTCTAGAACCATCCCGAGATAGAGGTCCAAATGCCTCCTGGACCACAGGCATGGGACGGGTAGTCCACGCAAAGGATTTAGAGTCAACTAGCACGCTTTAGGTAAACAACTTAAAGATAATAATCGGGTAGCAGAAGATGATAGTCTGTGCCCGTTGAATAATACGAGTAATACCCCACTTCGAGGGAGTTACGAAGTATTATTTATGTTACACTGGGTAATCCTTTAGGCTAAAAAACTTAGGAGACCTCACCTTCTTTTAAAAGTCAATCATTTTGTTTTCCCAATTTTTGTCTCTTCTCCTTGTTTGGACTAATTTATATAATTCATGTTTGGCCGGGACCCACCGTTGTGGACCTCGAGGAGTGCCTAACACCTTCTCCTTGAGGTAATTTGAGCCCTTACCCGATCTTTGATGACGCAATTGGTTAATCCAGAGTTATTTGCAAGTTGGTGCCCTAACGCACCTTAATTCATTAGGTGGAGACTCTCTCTTTTAACATCCTTCCTTAAAAGATTTTTCACGTGTCGAAACCCAATTTCTCAAGAAAAAGGGGCGCGTTGGTCCCACAGTCAGGTGATGATGAGATACAATTAGAGGAGACTTAGGGTGCTGGGGATGCCATGCAGACTGAGACCACATATGGAGTTCTCCTAACTCTCTACCCTTCCTTGATCTTATTTTTGATAAGAATTGGGGCCATTGCTCATTTTTATTCGGGGGGGGGGGGGNGAGAGCAGGCAATAGTGGGGAGGGGGTGGTCTATTTTGATTGATTTGACATTGACATTTGGCCTGTAATAACTCTTATAGTAATTTTATTTTATATTTATTTTCTCTTTGGTTATGTATATATTCCTCCCTTTTCCTTGATGTATATATATTCACTTTCCCCTCGTTTTGTATATTCATTTTTTTTACTTTTCATAGTTTACTTCATAGCTTCTTTAGTTTTTTTTCCTTAGTAGTATAACTTCTTATTTACTTAGTAGCTTCTTTTTACGTTCGGGGTGAACAATAGGCCTTTGGTTTTCTTAATGTCACGATTCTTTCCAAAGGTGGATTTTGTGTGAATCGGGTAGCTCTTCCCAACGATGGATGGCGTGACAACCTTCTTAAGGGATTGAGTCCGTTTTTTTTTTATGTTTAGGCAAATATAGTAGTAATGAATAAAAGGGTCTCAAGAATGTTTCACTTGGTACCAACACATTTACCTACGACCTTATGGTTAAAAACAAATTGTTGGCAGAATATAGCTCTAGTTGTGACCTTTTAACTATTGTGTTGACTTGAACAGTCATCGAGTGGTTCAGTCGAGCCATTTGTGATTCTCAATCTTAACTAGGGTTGTTGTGGGCCCCCGAATCCGTTCTCTTCAGCAATATAGCATCGTGAGAGGTAAGATATTGAATTGCAAGTCCAAGTACCCGTGATAATAGTCTAGAACTTGCCCCGAATATTTTTCTAGGCGAAATTCTAAGTGTAGCTTACCTTGAGAAATGATTATAAGCTCTCCTTGATCCAATTTGAAGTTTGAAATCTTCCATATCCTACCAATGTGATATCCCTAGTCAACTCATTTGATCCTGAGCCCTTTTTCTTTCAATAACCACGTTACAAGCCTTTATCCATTTTGTAATGACCCTCTCTTGGCATCCGATCTTTCCTTAGCATTCTTGGGAAACAATTGGAAAAAACATAAGTTTAGGAGAGAGACGAGGAGTTTGAAAGTGATATAAAGGTACAAAAAAGAGAAATAAATGAATAAAAGGGAAGGCAAAGAAAAGAAATAAAGAACAAAAAAAAAATGCCAAAAAGAAAGTGAATAAAGTAGAAAGTTAAATGGATTCAAAGAAAACAATGATTAAAGACATGGAGTAAATAGGAAAGGAGATAAATGAATGTCATGGCCAAGAAAGAGTGACGTTATGTCTCTCTAGTTCCCCCGAAGAAAAAGAAATTGACTCAAAGAGTCGACAAAGTATGAGCCAAAAAGAGAAAATTGAGTGCTTAAGGAAAGACGAACCCATTATATTCCATCAAATCCTACCTTGATCCAAAAAGCCTTCATTATATCCCGAAAAAGCCCTACATGATTCAAGTTGAGTGAGCTTACATTAGTGGTGATTTACATGAGGGGCAATCATATGGTACTTAAAGCCGTACTTGTGACATTATTTGAGAGAGATGAGCGAACTTTTCACTATCCCTGAATTGAGTGTCACATTCTAAAGTGAGATTTGCTAAGTGAGAGTAAAGAAGGAGGAGTTTGGGATCCACAATGACCTACATGAAAGAGCGGGCTTTCTTGATTAATAAAGTCAACTCTTGATGTCCTAGTGTGTCACATTAGAACTATTGTACTCAAAAAAGTCAAATCATTGCATTGTTGATAATTCATACGTGTTGTGGGTAATTGTTGGTCCCAATTGATGTGTGATTGATTCACCTTAGGTCAGCTGAAATAGTTCTTTTCTTGTGGAGGTGGGAAGTACCGTATTTTCTTGACGACAAACAAAAGCTTAAGTTTGAGGGAGTTGATAAGTAGGGAGTTCGACCACTTATTTGCACTCTTTTACTTTCGTTTTAGCTCAAAATTGCTTAAAGGTATTGCCGAAAACTAATGAAATGTACTTTCTTGTAGAAGTGTAAGAAAATGAGCTAAAGAGCTGAAGATCAACTCAAGAAGGAGTAATTTTGAAAAGGACCAAAATGAGGTTAAAATGGCACAATGCGGACCGCACAATATTGAGTGCGGCCGCAGATCATGAAGAAGGCCTCTAACAAGAAATGACATGCAAAGTGTGGACCGCACAATTCTGGTGCGGCCGCAGAAGACAAATATCAGAGAGATGGGATTTTAAGTTCAAGAAGAAATTCGGACCGCATCATTTTTGTGCGGCCGCACTCATTTTTATGCGGTCCACAGAAGTCTCACACAGTCAAATCCCAAGACCAAGGAGTGCGGACCGCACTATTATTGTGCAGCTGCAGAACTGGAACCTATCAAGCCAAGTCTCATTTTGCAAACCGCACACATACTTGTGCAGCCGCACAACCTCCGCAGGGGCAATTCTGTCAGTTATTTTTAGCTTAGTATTAATAGAAATTTTGTCATTTTAGATTAAGTTTTGTTTTGGGGAGAGCACCTGAGCCGTTTTTATTTACTGTATTGGGCAACATTGTATTAGTTTAATGTCACGAACCAAACCGATGGGTCGCGACGGGCACCCGGTACCTTACTTGACCGAGTACCAACGTAACGTATCATTCTTATTACATCATCATATACACGTGACATACGGGCCTAATAGGCCAATATAATCATTTATAAACTCAAAACATAGGCTGACAAGGACGTACAATCTTCCATGTATACGACATATGTCTACAATCCTCTAAGAGTACATAAATGTCAGAAAGGTCGGGATAGAGTCCCGCCATACCAAACAATACCCGTCTAAATCATATTAACCAAACAAGCGACTCCAAAGCAAATGGGTCGCACCAACATCTTCCGCTGAGCTGATAGCCTACTTGGAGGGATCTCGACCTGTCTATCGGGACCTGCAGGCATGAAATACAGCATCCCCAGCCAAAAGGAACGTCAGTACGAATAATGTACCGAGTACGTAAGGCGCATAAATAAGTACACAAGATACATGGAAGAAATATAGAGCACATGAATCAACCTGTAAGCATGAATAGTTTTATAAATCATAAATTAATTTTAGCGTCATGCATATGAATATGAATGTCATGTCGTGCATAGTTACATGTTTCATAACATCATCAGCCTCTGAGGGCATCCCATCATATCATATCGGCCACTGTGGGCAAAATCATCATCGTATACCAGCTGATCAGGTGGTGGTGCGTATATAACGCCGTAACCGTTCCCATATCCCATATATATATATATATATATATATATATATATATATATATATATATATATATATATACACATATATATACATATATATATGCGTATATAATGCCATTTGGATATACATACATATATACGCGTATATAACGCCATTTGAACCATATTTCTACCACTGTGGGCAACATCATCATCATATACCAGCTGATCAGGTGGTGGTGCATATATAACGAAGTAACCTTTTCCCATATCCCATATACATATATTTACATATATACGTGTATATAACGCCATCTGGTCATGGGTCAATGTGCATATGTAAATGTATGAAATGCATATGAAATACGTCAATAAAATCTTTCGGTAAGTCATAAGGCCATTATGCCTCTGATTCATATCTTGAAATAAACTTTACCAACATATGTATTTTCGAGACCCATGAACAGAAGATAATAATAATTCTCATAGGGAAACAAGAATATAGACACCCCTACTATTTCTATGAATAGAGTAATTTATAAAAACTGTGTATTTGCTCGTTTCTTCAATATAATTTGGACCATGCCAAAAGAAAGAAGGGGTAACCTTAACATACCTAGAGTATCCGTGTGATATTCTTGAGAAGGATTACACCGTACTCCCTTAGAATCGAAAATCCTGTTGCTATTATAATATGGAGTAACTATCGTCCTTAGCTTTGTATTATGTATAATTCATTTGTCAAATGAATTTTGGTAATCATTCAAGATAAGAGTCCTTGGCATGTATCTTTATAACCCACTTACGAAGTGGGTTCCTGAATTTCATTCAAAATAAGAATTCTAGGATTGTATCTGTATAAGCCACTTATGAAGTGGATTCTTGAATTTCATTCAAGATAAGAGTTCTTGGATGGTATTTGTATAAGCCACTTACGAAGTGGAGTCTTGAAATTCATTCAAGATAAGAATTCTTGGCTTGGCATTTTTGTGAACCCACTTACCAAATGAATTTTTTATTATTTCAAGACAAGAGTAGCGATATCTATTAAGAACTCTCTTTCCATGTGTCATCTTAATGGATTGCCCAAAGTCAAGTCATCTCCAATCTCCCTTTACTTGATGTCACGTGGGGGGGGGGATTTGTCCCCACCTACAATTATCCACAAATCCTTAATTACATGGTCAATGTCCCATTAAATCAATAATTAACCAATTACCCATGTAATTAAGAATTATCTCAAATTACTTAAAATACTATCCAATTTTAACATGCCTTATACACCTTACTATCATGGCCATGTGGTACCTTGTATGGTACTAGTCCATAAAATACCAAATATTTTAGCTCGGGCCGTATTTTATCTCAAAATGTCAAACTTTGACGAAATTTATTTCCTTTGATTTGCTTACCCTCTCCTTCACGAATTTACTCATCACGTGTTTAAAATGACATAATGCTTATACTCTCAAAATAATCTCATTCCCGAACTTAATTCTATTAACTTACAATGAAACTTCAACGTACGAAAATGCGGGACGTAACATCTCATTTCGATCTTATTTCAATTTACTTGTGGCGTACTTCCACATACGAAAACATGGGGTGTAACGTTTAACATATTAAGATTAGATTTTCTTCCCTTAATCATCTATTATGAATTTTATCTTAGTTTCTTCTTTAAGTTCTTCATTTCTCATGAGTGGCTAAATTTCTAGCTAGGGTCGTGGCCCAACCCTAGTGTGGGTACTTATTGAGTGTTTGATTTAGGGCTTGTTTGTGATTGGGTTAGTTATATTTAGCCTCGTTTTTGCTTGAATTCAAGAATTAATGGTTGTAAACATCGATTCATTCCTAATTGACTTAGTCTCTACTTGAGAAAGAGTGACTAAGTCTAGGAAATCTTGGCTAACAAGAAATTGGGGTGAACTCAAGAAATTGATAGCCCCATTTAAAGGGTTGAATCTAGAGATAGTAAGACCCGACTTGAGCATTATCACTTATTTTGTGCAATACCCATTTGGACTTCAAAAAGCCAAATTGGGAAAAATCACTCAAACTACCGAGAGGTATAGAGTGGGTAATTGTGTGTGATTGCTATATTACAATCCCGACTTTCCCTAGAGCTTACAACCCATTAGCTAACCACCTAGGTGGAAGTCACAACCCTAGACCTTTTATCAATTTGGAAAACAACCAAAATCAAAAATATAATCTCTTAGCTTTTCATTTGCAAATATTAGCATAATCAATAGAAGTAGAAAGAAACAACCAAATATGTGGAAGTGCAATCTTGGGCATATCATACACCTAGTCCATATATATATATATATACCTAATCCCATATCTAACTCCCTGTGGATTCGACCCCGACTAGCGTTGGGTTTTTATTATTGCTTAGACCGCCTCATATACTATATTTATGGTGTGAGTTTGGGCGACATCACGACCCCTCTTCCGCGATCGCATAAGAGGAAACCAAAACTGGGAGGCACCAGAACTTCAGTCATACCTAAATGATCTGAAATGCACCGAACAAGGTCTGAATCACACCCGAGGCCCCCGGGACCTCAACCAAACATACCGACAAGTCCTAAAACATCATTCTAACAGGCTCGAAGCGACAAATAACATCAAACAACACTAGAATCACGAATCACGCATCGATTCAAGGCTAAGAATTTATGAACTTCTGAAATTCCAAAACCATCGTCGATCCATAACAAAACGACTCTGATTGGCACCAAATTTTGCACAAAGTCATACATGACATTAAGTACCTATTACAACTTTAGAAATGAGAATCCAACCTTGATATCAAAAAGTCCACTCCGGGTCAAACTTTCCAAAATCTTCCAACTTTCCAACTTTCGCCAATTAATGCCGAAACGACCTACGGAATTCCAAATCAACATCTGGGTACGCTCCTACGACCAAAATACCCTACAGAGCTATTAGAACCACTAAAACTCCATTATGCAGTCATCTTCACACAAGTCAAACTACGATCAACTCCTACGATTTAAACTTCCAACTTAGGGACTATGTGTCCCATGTTACTCTGAAACTCTCCCAAACCCAACACCAAGCACCCCGACAAGTCACGTAACCATAATATAATAGAGAGGAAGCGTAATTTAGGGGATCGGGGCTAAAATACTCAAAACGACCGGTCAGGTTGTTATATCCTCCCTCTCCCAAAACAAACATTCGTCCTCGAACGAGTATAGAGACATGCCTGAAGTGGTGAAAAGATGAGGATAACGGCTACGCATATCATGCTCGGTCTCCCAAGTCATCTCCGCGATTAGCTGACCCCTCCACTGAACCTTCACTGAAGCAATGTTCTTCGACCTCAACTTTCGAACCTCCATGTCCAAAATGGCCACCAGCTCCTCAAGATATGACAAATCCTTGTCCAACTGGACTGAGCTGAAGTATAACACATGAGACGGATCGCGTCATTGTCGCGCCCCCCTTTTTCCTCGTGGAGTCCGGGTTTCGATATTTTGGGACAACTCATTTCCTTTTGGGATGGGGTATGGAATTTAAAGAGTCGCCACCAAACGGATTAAGGTGCATTAGGGAACCTAAAGCAAATAACTCATAAACCAGTTTACTTTACCACATATTGGGTAAGGGCTCAAAATTACCTTGAGGGGAAGGTGTTAGGCACCCCTCGAGGTCCACACGGTGGGTCCCACCCAAACTTAATTTAAGCGAATTAGTCTTTAAAGAAAAATAAAGCCATTTAAACAAATAGAAATAATTCAAAACGGGAATTAAAGGGGGTCCTAGGTTTATTATCCTATAGGATCACTTCCATGCAATACTTGGTAACCTTCCTCAAATAGAGGTGTTACGCGTAGCATCAGTGCACATGTCATCATCTCCTTTACTACCCAATTACCCTTCCCCTTTTCCATTATCATCTAAGCGTTCTAATAGTATCTAGTACGTATCCTATGCGTGCGCTACCTGTCCCTCACCTATGGCCCTGGAGGTGTTTAGGACCTCTATTAAGGTGGTTCTAGGCTCACCTATGTTGCTTAAAGAGGGAAAATCTATGCGACACACAAAAATAAAGTAGGACTATCACATAAGGAGAAATTAAAGGGGGGCTCATATTTACCTCCACAAGTAAACAAACAATTACACGCTTATTCAAACAAGCAGTTTTAAATGATTTAGGTGTCACGACCCAAAATCTACTAAGGTCGTGATGGAGCCGGACACCACCGTTAGGCAAGCCAATCATTAATTAGTTGAAATAAATTCCTGTTTTAACATTTATGAAAATCATTACCTTTCACTTTATTACATAGAACTAAATAAAAATTCGTTAAGTAAATACAATGGTTTAAATATTCCATTTCAGCAAAATATATCCCAACACATCCCAGAACCCGGTGTCACAAGTACATGAGAAAATTCTAAGAATTTCAAAAATACTACAAGCTTGTCCAAAATACAATTGGACAAGGAAATTAAACTAGAAATAAATACAATACGAGGGAGACTCTGTCAGCTGCGGATTGCCTCCGGATGATGTAGCTCGCCTAAGTCTCCAACCATCCACATCGCTATGAAAGTACCTATGCAATAAAAATGCACAACAAGTGTTGCATGAGTAAGAAAACAACGTGTACTCAGTAAGTCACCCGCCTAACCTCAGAGAGGTAGTGACGAGAGGTCGAATTAGACACTCACTAAGGTCCAACAAATTAATTTAACAGAATATGATGAACACGGTAGGCATGTAAAGGTAGTAAAGCAGCAAATATATATAAGGCACTGAAATCCAAGTAAATACTGGAAGTAAATAAACAGTTACTACTTCCTCATTTTCCCCCAAATATCTTAAATAAACAATTTCTTCTTTGTTTTCCCCCAAATATCTTAAATAAACAATCATTTCTTTATTTTCCCCCAAATATCTTATCACTTCAAAATACATGAAAAACATTTAACAATTTAGCATGCGCATACGGGATAAGGACAACCGGCCTGAGCCATCATAATAATCATCTTTGTGCACTGCCGAGGGTCGAACGGCCCGTACCATAAGTGCACCTTTCAATAAAATAATCAAGTCTATGCACTGCCGAGGGTCGAGCGGCCCGAACCATAAGTGCATCATTAAATAAAATAATCATATCTATGCACTGCCGAGGGTCGAACGACCCGAATCATAAGTGCATCTTTGAATCTGCCGTGGCGTACAGCCCGTTCCCATGAGAGTGGGGGAAATAACACTCCGCTCGCGGAATGTAGATTGTGAAGCGGTCACATGCAGTCATGCACAATCAACAGTCCACCCCGACTAAATCGGGAAAACAAATACTCAAGAAAATGACAAATTTCTCTTTTAAAAGTCACAAAAATAGTATTTAAATCTTTTCTCGAAATTCATTTGCCAAGTTTAATAATATTCAATAATATAACCTTATCCCGAATACAATTATCCACGGAAGAAATAAATTCTCTTTCTAGATGATTAAGAAAATGAACTCTAGTCTTCTTTAGATATTCAATTACAATTTCGATTATATTAGCAGTCTAATATTACAGGCAAGATCACAGGTACAACAGGTAAGGCATGCTAGTGGGTCCTAGACTACCCGGACATGGCATAATAGTAGCTACGCACGAACTCCCGTCACCTCGTGCGTACGTAGCCCCCGCAGATAGAAGCACATAATTAGTTCACCTAGGGGACAAGTCCCCGTCACAAAGTTAGAAAGGAGATTTACCTCGCTCCGAAGTCCCATAACCGGCTTCCAAGCCCTTCCGACGACTCCAATGGATGCACAACGCCCCAAAACTACCAAATAAAGGGCAAAGCAATGAAAATGCATCCTAATACTCGCAACAAATTCAAATTATATACTTTCCCAAATCCGCTCGGTGAATTGACCAAAATTTCCTCGGGCCCACGTGCTCGGAATCCGAAATTTCTCGAAGACACATTCTACCCATAACTCTACTAGTTCAAATATACAATTTACTCTAAATTCCATGCTCAAATTCGTGGTTAAAATCCAATTACCAATTTCTAGGTTTCTTCAAGATTTTCCCAATTTTCCTACAAATTCTCATGTATAATTCCATGTAATAACCTTGTATTTAACTTAGAAACATGAAGGAAGTACTTACCTATCATTGCATGAAGAAAATCCTCTCTTTGAAGCCTCCCAAAATCGCCCAGGCCAAGATGAAATAGTGAGTAAATGGCCAAAAATCACGGTTTAAAAACATTCTGCCCAGGCCATATCTCGCACCTGGGATCTAGCTCTCGCACCTGTGATTCCACTGGTGCGACCAAAAACTTCGCACCTGCGGCTTTTCCTCAGCTCCAGCCAAATTTGCACCTGCTCTCCATAGCCCACATCTGCGACTTCGGAGGTGCGGAAATATCATCGCACCTGCGCTCCCCGTCAGACCACCACTTCTTCGCACCTGCGGCTCCGCACCTGCGGCTCCGCACCTGCGGCCAAATCCTCGCAGGTGCGGTCACACCAGATGACAGCAATTCCAGCTCCTCTTCTAACTTCAAATATTGATCCGTTAACCACCCGGAATCCACCCGAGGCCCCCCGGGACCCCGTCCAATTATACCAACCTGTTCCAAAACATAATGCGAATCACTCGAACAATGCCGATATCACGAATCACTCTAAAATTCAAACTTTAAGAACTTGAAATTTCAAACTTCCACATTCGATGCCGAAACCCATCAAATCATGTCCGATTAATCTTAAATTTTGCACACAAGACAAATTAGACATTACGGAACTTCTACAACTTACAGAATCGCATTCTGACCCCGATATCAAAATTTCCACTTCCGGTCGGATTTCTCAAAAACCTTCAAATTTTTATCTTTAGCCAAATGAAGTCAAAATGACCTACGTACATGCGAATTCACTTCCGATCGCGCTCCCAACTCCAGAATCACCATACGGAGTCATTCCCAGGCTCAGATTCCCAAACAGACATCAATATCACTGAAATACACTTCAATCCAAACTTAGAAAATTTCTTCAAAAATCCTAACTTCCACAATATACGCCGAAACACTCCTGGGTTATCCAAAGACCGATCCGGACATGCGCCAAGTCTGAAATCATCATGCGAACTTGCATGAAACTTCAAATCCTGATTCGGAGGTCGTTTCCCCAAAATTCAAATCTTAGTCTATTTCTCCAACTTAAGGCTTCTGAAATGAGAAATTTCTTTCCAAATCAACTCTAAACTTCCCGAAATTCAATTCCGACCACACCTACAAGTCATAATACCTGAAACGGAGGTGCCCATGACCTCAAACTGCTGAACGACGCGCTAGAGCTCAAAATGACCGATCGGGTCATTACATTCTCCCCCAATTAAACAGACGTTCGTCCTCGAACATGCCAAGAATTGCTCTGGGTTTATCAGAAATCACTATTTAACACTTCGAGCACCTGCCCGTGCCACCACAACCCAGTTGAGTACATTAACTTGATCAAATATGAAGATTTCTTCTTTTTATCCATATAATAGGCTTAGAACCTAGTTCCAACACCTGAAATTTCTCTATCAGGCCTAGTTCCAATATGTAAACACCGTATCAACTACCACACGCTATACCAGAACATGACTGCGACACATGCACCCTATAATTCATCACCTGACCACAACGACACTCCCTGAACCTTAATAGCCAAAATTCCATGAATTTGATGCTCCCAAGGCACCTTATGACATATATATACATCCTGCTATAATGCTGGTGATACCACCACAATGGAGGAGATAGGTAGAAATTCATATCCAACTGCAGAGTTAACAAATCATTGAATTCCTCATCTCGACTAGAATCATCACCTCATTATGAACCAACCGTTGGAAATTGTCCTTCAATGTATTTCACATAATATTATCGCATTGATCCCTGATCCAATAATCTCGTCTCACCTAGTATGAACTGCTCAGACAAAAAATCACCCCAACATAACCAACAGTCTCACATGACACCACAACGCGCCAATAGGCCATAACTCGAGCATGATACATAAAGAAATGATTCCGGAAAAGACTACTCTACTCACGCAACTTATTATGAACTCTTCTCAGAATATAGAAAGTAAAACATAAGAAAATAAATATAGGAACCTTAATCATCATCACACTGTTGCGGCGTGCAACCCGATCCAAATAACATGCCCGTGGCGGCGTCCCACCCGATCCCAATAATATACCCGTGGCGCATGCCACCCGATCCTATCATAAAATTCACATAAGGAAATATACACGAAGCTGAATTGCTCACTATTACAAATTACTGAATATCGATCATAAGCACGCTAAGTGCATAATACCATCCCGGGGAGACTGATAAAGCCATATGCTTACAAAACTCAAGCACAACTGAGGTGCGATATATATATATATATATATATATATNACTCTAGATCTCAAGAGTTGTCCTGCTCACATAACATCATCACTGCTCGAAGATCTCAACACATAAGAAATTATCAAGCCGTTTCGCAACTCACACGGCACAATAATATTATCACATGAATTTGACGAAGACGAAACAACACCTGGTATCCTAACACCCCTCCTTGAGGAGCGCTATACTGAAATGAACACATCTGACTCGCATGAAGCCCATAACCATATTTAAATCCATCCACAAACATCGAGTCTACCTTGCTCGCACCAAACTAGGCTAATAATTCTACCTGGGTCCATATTAACCCACTTCCTCTCATAATACGCAAGAACAACCATCATAGTCGGGACAAACACCCCACAATCCACAACCAAATGAACTGAATGCCTTCCAGGCATAAACTCTCAAATAAGCAATATTTCACTTCTTTATACTCAGTCCAAATCTTCAATCCATCAAGTGACAACATGTCACACTTGTACAATCTTCTCGTGGTTACGCTCCCACAACCTTCCGCACTAGGTAACAAGTCTGCACATCCTCATCACCGACCACACTAATACTGCACAACACATCAAGAACCCATGACCAGGGTACAAAGCCTCTTTCCCCGAATATCGATCTCAGGTAACATGAAAGTACATGTGCAATAAAAATGCACAGCAAGTGTAGCATGACTACGAAAACAACATGTACTCAGTAAGTCGCCCGCTTAACCTCTGAGAGGTAGTGACGAGAGGTCGAATTAGACACTCACTAAGGTCTACCAAATTAATTTAACAGAATATGATGAACACGGTAGGCATGTAAAGGTAGTGAAGCAGCAAATATATATAAGGCATGGAATCCAAGTAAATAAACAGTTATTACTTCCTCATTTCCCCCCAAATATCTTAAATAAACAATTTCTTCTTTGTTTTTCCCTAAATATCTTAAATAAACAATCACTTATTTGTTTTCCCCCCAAATATCTTATCACTTCAAATCCATGAAAAATATTTAACAATTTAGCATGCGCATACGAGATAAGAACAACCGGCCTGAGCCATCATAATAATCATCTCTGTGCACTGGCGAGGGTCGAACGACTCGTACCATAAATGCACCTTTCAATAAAATAATCATGTCTATACACTGCCGAGGGTCGAACGGTCCAAACCATAAATGCATCTTTCAATCCGCCGTGGAGTACGACCCGCTCCCATGAGAGTGGGGGAAATAACACTCCGCTCGCGGAATGTAAATTGTGAAGCAGTCAGATGCAGTCATTTACAATCAATAGTCCACCCCGACTACATCGGGAAAACAAATACTCAAGAAAATGAAAAATTTCTCTTTTAAAAGTCACAAAAATAGTATTTGAATCTTTTCTCGAAATTCATTTGCCAAGTTTAATAATATTCAATAATATAACCTTATCCCGAATACAATTATCCACGGAAGAAATAAATTCTCTTTCTAGATGATTAAGAAAATTAACTCTAGTCTTCTTTAGATATTCAATTATGATTTCGATTATATTAGCAGTCTAATATTACAGGCAAGATCACAGGTACAACATGTAAGGCATGCTAGTGGGTCCTACACTACCCGGTAATGGCATAATAGTAGCTACGCACGGACTCCCGTCACCTCGTGCGTACGCAGCCCCCGCAGATAGTAGCACATACTTAATTAGTTCACCTAGGGGAAAATTCCCCCTCACAAAGTTAGAAAGGAGACTTACATCGCTCCGAAGTTCCATAACCGGCTTCCAAGGCCTTCCAATGACTCCAATGGATGCACAACGCCCCAAAAATACCAAATAACGGGAAAAGCAATGAAAATTCATCCTAATACTCGCAACAGATTCAAATTATATACTTTCCCAACTACGCTCGATGAATTTACCAAAATGCCCTCGGGCCCACGTGCCCGGAATCCGAAATTTCTCGAAGAAATATTCTACCCATAGCTCTACTAGTTCAAATATACAAGTTACTCTAAATTCGATGCTCAAATTCGTGGTTAAAATCCGATTACCAATTTCTAGGTTTCTTCGAGGTTTTCCCAATTTTCCAACAAGTTCTCATGTATAATTCGATGTAATAACATTGTATTTAACTTAAGAACATGAAGGAAGTACTTACCTATCATTGCATGAAGAAAATCCTGTCTTTGAAGCCTCTCAAAATCGCCCATGCCAAGATGAAATAGGGAGGAAATGGCCAAAAATCACGGTTTTAAAACATTCTGCCCAGACCATTTCTCTCACCTGCGATCCATCTCTCGCACCTGCGATTCCGCAGGTGCGACCAAAAACTCCGCACCTGCGGCTTTTCCTCAGCTCCAGCCGAATTCGCACATGCACCCCATATCCCACATCTGCGACTTCGTAGGTGCGGAAATATCATCGCACCTGCGCTCCCAGCCAGACCACCACTTCTTCGCACCTGCAGCGCCATAGCTGCACCTGCAGCGCCCTAGCCGCACCTGCGGCCAAATCCTCGCAGGTGCTGTCACACCATATGACAACAATTCTAGCTCCTCTTCTAACTTCAAATATTGATCCATTAACCACCCGAAATCCACTCGAGGCCCCCCGGGACCTCATCCAGTTATACCAACCTGTTCTAAAACATAATGTGGACTTGCTCGAGGCCTCAAATCCCATCGAACAACGCCAAGACCATGAATCGCTCTAAAATTGAAACTTTAAGAACTTGAAATTTCAAACTTCCACATTCGATGCCGAAACCCATCAAATCACGTCTGATTGACCTCAAATTTTGCACACAAGACACATTTGACATTACGGAACTGCTCCAACTTCTTGAATCGGATTTCGACCCCGATATCAAAATTTCCACTTCCGGTCGAATTTCTCAAAAACCTTCAAATATTTATCTTTAGCCAAATGACGTCAAAATGACCTACGGACATCCGAAATCACTTCCGATCGCGCTCCCAACTCTATAATCACCATACGGAGCCATTCTTAGGCTAGGAATCCCAAACGGACATCAATATCACTGAAATGTGCTTCAAGCCAAACTTAAGAAATTTCTTCAAAAATGCTGACTTCCACAATATACGCTGAAACACTCCCGGGTTATCAAAAACCCGATCCGGACATGCTCCCAAGTCTAAAATCATCATGCGAACTTGCAGGAACCTTCAAATCCTGATTCAGAGGTCGTTTACTCAAAATTCCAATCTTAGTCCATTTATCCAACTTAAGGCTTCTGAAATGAGAATTTTCTTTCCAAATCAACTCTAAACTTACCGAAATTCAATTTCGACCACACCTACAAGTCATAATACCTGAAACGGAGCTTCCCATGACCTCAAACTTCTTAACGACGCGCTAGAGCTCAAAATGACCGGTCGGGTCGTTACATTAGGAGTCCTGTAGGCAGGATATTTAAATGAGCAGAAACAGAATATATAGCGGTTTTATTAAGCGAGGCAGTGAACACCTATAAATTTGCCTACGGATTTTGTTGATGCAGAATCTGAGCACGTTTCAAGCAAGAAATCAAAATTTTCAAACTTTAGAACTTTGATTATCCTACGGGTTTGCCTAGGTGATAACCGGGTAGAATCCTATAGATATGGTATCTAAACGTTAATCAGAATAAATAGTGATTAATTTAAACAGACATATTTCATCTTTAGGGTCCTATAGGCATGCTTTCTATGTGCTGAATCTGATCATAAACATTATGAAATCCAAATATAGAAACTAATTTTGTACATTTTTTCTCTATAGGCATGATATCTAAGTGTTGAAGCTGTTTTTACACTTATTTCCTATATGCGTGGATTCTAAGTGTCAATACTGTATTTCCTATAGGCATGATATCTAAGTGTTGAAGCTGTTTTTACACTTATTTCCTATATGCGTGGATTCTAAGTGTCAATACTGTATTTCCTATAGGCATGATATCTAGGAGAATAAAGGTGTCAATTAATTGCCAAACGAGTTCAACAAAAGAACCTAGAAACATGATTTCTAATGCACACATAGGGGTTTTGTAAATATGGTACTTGAGGAAAAAATGATAACGACCTAGAAGCAAGATTTCTAAGATGCAAATGTGAAAATTCAGGATTTCAAAGATTGAGATAAGTCTTATGGGCATGATTTCCAATGCATATAAATCATCATCACAATAACCTATAGGCATGATTTCTACTCGAACCCAACAAAAATATATACATATAAAGTCCCTCCCCAGTTTTTACTAATAACCCCATATCTGTTTTACAAAGATTATTATTGCAGACCAAAATGAATTACATCATGAAATCACTATACTATAGGGAGCCTTAGCAGGCCCAATGTCAATCCTAGAAGCCAGGCCTTCAAGCAAGCATGAGGTACACCAATAGTCCATAATACACCAAATGTCAGGGACCCCGGGAAATGCTCACACCAGAACCTTTTCAAAGATTTTTTTTTTTGTAAACAAGTTTGGAAAGGCCAGCCCCATTGTGTCAGAGTTCGGAGGAGTCTCATAGACTCTGATGTGTGTCTAGAATTCATGATTTTAAGCATTATATACCTTGCATTTTATGTGCTTTAATGATAAAAATACACGTCATGTGTGCCTAATGGAGTTTATTTAATGTGCAGACGAGTTGGAAATGGAAGCCGAGCGAAATGAGAGCANTGAGGGAGAGACGATTTTTGGGAGCAAAATACACAACAGAATCATTCAAGGAGCAAGGATTATCAGTTTTCTTCATTTTTATTCAAGTATTTTCAATTCATGCACACTTATGCAATTGTTTGATCATAGCATGAGTGGCTAAACACCCATTGTTCTGGGGTTGTGGGCTAGCCATGAATATTGTTATTCGACATCAATTTAACTTTGAATATAGTTTACTCAACATATGGTTGTATCTTCAGTTCTGTGTTTAATTGCTTAATTAATTGGCCATTGATTAAGTTCTATATACTATCTATGTTATG
>MDKI01033618.1:0-11215 GCA_005239505.1 Nicotiana paniculata
TTGGTGATCTTCAGCTGCACTGTGGAGCCTTTCTTTGCTATTTCTGTCTATATTTTTCTCAGATAGTAGGACAGACTATTATTCCTTTTGATTTTACTCAATTAGATGCCTGTAGACTTGTGACACCAGTTCCTGGCACACACGTTATTAGACATTATTTTTGGGATGTAATTGTTAATTATGACTTTATGATTGTTTTTATTTTTTTTGCATAAAGTTTCCTAAGTTATTCATTCTATCAAATATTTAAACGTAAACCAAGTAAGTGTTGGAAAATATTTGATAAGATAAACGGAAGTCACTAGTAATTAAGTTGTTGGCTTGCCTGATAATGGTATCGGGTGCCATCGCGACCTGGGTTAGGATTTGGGTCGTGACAACATGGTATCAGAGTCAGGTTCATGTAGGTCTCACAAGTTACGGGCAAACCCAATTGAGTCTTGCGGATCGGTACAGAGACGTCTGTATTTATCTTCGGGAGGCTATAGGGTGGTTAGGAAACCTCTCTTTATTCATTTTCTATCGTGCAGTTGATGGTATACTAAATCTCACTCTTCTATTCTCTCACAAATGGTGAGGACGCGCGTAACCGACGTTCCGGACCTGGGAGGGGCCGCTATCCCCGTCATCTGAGGCCGTGGCAGAGGTCGGGGGAGGGCACCGGCCCGAGGTAGGGGACGAGGGCGTCCTAGAGCTGTTCCAGTTGCACCACCAGCGGATCCGGCAGAGGATCCCATTACTGAGGAGCAGGGCGAGGTGCCCCCAGCAGATCCTGCCCCGTTGGACTTTATGACGGCGCCAGGACTCCAGGAGGTCATGGGTCGTATGATGCGGTTCATGAACACCATGAATCAGGCTGGTTTATTTCCAGCGGATCCGGCCACATCTCAGGCTGGAGGGGGGGTCACAAACCCCTACTGCCCAGGCCACAGAACATGCAACAACATTCTATCAGACCCCGGGTACACTGCCCATTAGCGGGGTTCAGCCAGTAGCAACAGTAACACCTGAGCCCAGACCAGCTGCGAACAGCGATCCGCAGAAGTTATTAGATAGATGGACCAGACTGCACCCTCATGTCTTCGAAGGTGAGCGTCATCAGGATGCCCAGGACTTTATTGATAGGTGCAGGGACATAATGCACAACATGAGGATACTGGAGTCCGATGGAGTTGACTTCACTACTTTTCATCTAGAGGGCAGGGCCCGCAGATGGTGGCAGTCCTACATTCTTGGAAGATCGGTAGATTTTCCTCCCCTCACTTAGGAGCAGTTCACTCAGTTATTCCTGGATTGATATATTCCACCCTCTGAGAGGGAAGAGCTGCGGTATCAGTTTGAGCAGCTGGAGCAAGGTCAAATGCCAGTGACCGACTACGAGGCTAGGTTTTCTGAGATGTCTCGTCATGCACTCATGATACTTCCTACTGACACCAAGAGAGTGCGGAGATTTATAGCTGGGTTGCATTCAGGTATTAGGGCCAACATGGCCCGAGAAGTGGAGATGGGGACTCCTTATCATCTTATGGTAGAGATTGCTCGCAGGATTGAGGGTTATCGGTCGAGGAGTAGAAAACAGGGGCAGCAGGATAAGAGAGCTAGATTTTCTGAAGATTTCAGAGGTTCTCAAACTAGGGGCATAGGTCAGTTTGGTAGGGACCAGCCTAGTAGGCCCCCATATTCATCACCCCCACCACCTCCTCTAGGTGCTCCAACGAGGCCTTATTTCAGCCCTATGCCGGAGAGTTCTTACCGTCCACCAGCCATTCAAGGTTCTTCCGGGGGGTAATCTAGTCATCAGGGGTCTTCCAGTCCTTATTTCAGTGCCATGCCGGAGAGTTCATACCGTCCTCCAGTTATTCATAGTTCTTCAGGGCAACAAGCTATGATGTCGAGAGATTAATATGAGTGCGGGGATCCAGGCCATATTAAGAGGACTTGTCCCAGGCTTCGGGTTCAAGGCCGTGCAACAGAGTCATCAGCCTATGGTTCCAGCACCGGCGGTTCGGCCACCCAGAGGTGGAGGGCAGGTTGGTAGAGGTCATCCTAGAGGTGGAGGCCAGGCAGGCGGAGCCCAACCAGCTCCTGTCCATTCAAGACAAGGTCAGTCATCTGGTGCTCCAGCCAGATTCTATGTTATTCCGGCCAGATCAGATGCAGTGGCCTCAGATGCCGTGGTCACAAGTATTATTTCAGTATGCGGTAGAGATGCATCGATATTAGTTGATCCAGGTTCCACTTATTCATATGTATCGACCTTGTTTGCTCATTTCTTGGATATTCCTCGTCAGTCTTTGGGTACTCCTGTTTATGTGTCCACTCTTGTGGGTGATTCTGTGGTTGTGGACCGGATTTATTGGTCCTGTGTAGTCACATTTTGTGGGTTCGAGACCAGAGCGGACCTCCTGTTACTACATATGACTAATTTTGAGGTCATCCTGGGCATGGATTGGTTATCCCCTTATCACGATGTCATAGATTTCCATTCCAAGACGGTTACTCTAGCCATGCGTGAGTTGCCGAGATTGGAGTGGAGAGGTTCCTCAGTTAGTGCAGCTAATCGGGTTATTTCTTTCCTGAAGGCTCGACTTATGGTCGAGAAGGTTTGTTTGGCTTATCTTGCTTATGTTCGGGACTCCACCACCGAGTCTTCGACAATTAATTCAGTGCCGGTAGTTCGAGAGTTCGCTGATGTATTCCCTTCAGACCTTCTAGGCATGCCACCGGATCGTGACATTGATTTCTACATTGACTTAGCTCCAGGCACCCATCCTATCTTTATTCCTCCATACCGTATGGCTCCGAAGGAATTGAAAGAACATCTTGAGGAGTTATTGCTAAGGGGTTTATCAGACCGAGCGTATCGCCATGGGGTGCTACATGGTTATTTGTGAAGAAGAAGGATGGGACTATGCGGATGTGTATTGACTACCTCTAGTTGAACAAGGTTACCATCAAAAACAAGTACCCGTTGCCACGTATCGATGACTTGTTTGACCTGTTGCAGGGTGCTCGGGCGTTTTCTAAGACTGACTTGAGATCGGGGTACCATCAGCTGAAGATACAGGACTCGGATGTTCTGAAGACTGCCTTTCGTACGAGATATGGTCATTAAGAGTTCCTGGTGATGTCCTTTGGCTTGACTAATGCCCCAGCAGTATTTATGGATTTGATGAACAGGGTGTTCAGGCCTTATATTGATTCTTTTGTCATCGTCTTCATTGATGACATTTTGATTTACTCACGTAGCCTGGGAGATGTATACAGTTTATTATGATGCTTCACACGTTGGTTTGGGATGTGTGTTGATGCAGGAGGGGCGAGTTATTGCATATGCTTCACGTGAACTGAAGGTTCATGAGAAAAATTACCATGTGCACGACTTGGAGTTGGCGGCGATTATTCATGCTCTTAAGATTTGGAGACACTACTTGTATGGGGTTCCTTGTGAGGTGTACACGGACTACCGCGTGTTCAAGCAGAGGGATCTTAATTTGAGGCAGCGTAGATGGCTTGAGTTATATAAGGATTATGAAATTACTATTCTTTATCATCCGGGCAAGGCTAATGTGGTTGCAGATGCCTTAAGCAGGAAGGCAGAGAGTATGGGTAGCTTGGTTTTCATTTCAGCAAAGGAGAGACCTCTAACTTTAGACATTCAGTACTTGGCTAATCGCCTGGTGAGGTTGGACCTTTCCGAGACCAGTCGAGTTTTTGCGGTGTCGTTGCTTAGTCTTTATTATTGGGGAGATCAAGGCTCGGCAGTTTGATGATCCGCACATGGCAGTTCTCCGAGAGACAGTGTTACAGGGTGGTTCCAAGGAGGTTTCTATTGGCGAGGATGGTGTTCTGAGACTTCAGGGTCGCTTATGTGTCCCTAATGTTGATGGTCTGAGGGGGAGGATTCTAGAGGAGGCTCATAGTTCACGATATTCTATTCATCCTGGTGCTACGAAGATGTATAGTGACTTGAGGCAGCATTTCTGGTGGAGACGGATGAAGAAAGACATAGTGGAGTATGCGGCTAGATGTCTAAATTTCCAGTAGGTTAAGTATGAGCACCAGAGGCCAGGAGGCCTACTCCAGCAGGTGCCTATACCTGAGTGGAAATGGGAGCGCATCACTATGGAATTCGTAGTTGGATTGCCTCAGACTTTGTGGAAGGTTGATGCGGTTTGGGTTATCATGGACAGGTTGACCAAGTCGGCATATTTCATTCCAATAGCTACTACTTATACTTTAGAGAGGTTGGCCCAGATCTACATTCGGGAGATAGTTCGCTTGCACAGTATGCCTGTGTCCATTATATCAGATCGAGGTCCTCAGTTCATCTCGCACTTCTGGAGAGAAGTACAGAGTGAGATCGGCACCCGGGTAGAGCTCAGCACAGCATTCCACCCTCAGACCGGCAGGCAGTCAGAGCGGACAGTTCAGATATTGGAGGACATGCTCAAAGCATATGTGATTGACTTTGGAGGGCAGTGGGACCAGTTCTTGCCCTTGGGCGAGTTTGCTTATAATAAGAGTTATCAGTCCAGCATGGACATGGCTCCATTTGAGGCTTTGTATGGTCGGCAATGTCGTTCTCCCATCGGAGGGTTTGAGCCTGGCGAAGCTAAGCTATATGGCACCGATATGGTGAAAGATGATTTGGAGAAGGTGAAGTTGATTCATGCGAGACTTCGCACAGCACATTCCAGATAGAAGAGTTACATGGATCAGAAGGCGCGTGATGTATCATTTATGGAGGGTGAGAAGGTTCTCTTGAAGGTCTCGCCGATGAATGGTATTATGAGGTTTGGGAAGAAGGGCAAGCTTAGCCCAAGGTTTTATAGGCCCATTTGAGGTGTTGAGACAAATTGGGGAGGCTGCTTATGAGCTCGCTTTACCTCCCAGTTTATCAGGAGTTCATCCAGTTTTTCATATGTCCATTCTCCGGAGGTACCACGCCGACTTCTCTCACGTGGTAGATTTCAGTACCATACAGCTAGATGAGAGGTTGGGTTACGAGGAGGAGCTAGTTGCTATCATTGACAAGCAGGATCGACAGTAGAGGTCCAAGAGGGTTTCCGCCGTAAAGGTCCAGTGGAGGGGCCAACCAGTCGAGGAGGCGACTTAGGAGTCCGAGGAGGACATGCGGAGAAGATACCCATACTTTTTCAGCACTCCAGGTAAGATTCTAGACCCGTTCGACCCGACCAATCGTTTTGTGTTCTAGGACCCCGTGCCCCTAAATGAGACTACCCGTAGTTGCTTTTACTGATTTATGAATTATGGGGACGGGTGGTTTGAGGTTTGGAGGAGTTTGGAGTTGTCTAGGAACACTTAGTTCCTTAAGGTTGGCCTTAAAGGCCAAGTTTGACTTCGGTCAACATTTTTGGTAAACGACCTCGGAATCGAGATTCGAAGGTTCTGGTAGGTTCGTATGATGATTCCGGACTTGGTCGTGTGTTTGAAACGGGTTTTGGATGACCCGAGAGCGTTTTGGCGCCAAATAGTGAAATAAGAATTACTTTAAGTTCAAATTGAGGTTTGGAACGTGTTTTTGTGTTATCGAGGTCCAAACGGAATTCTGAGACCAGGAATAGTTCTGTTATGTCATTTATGACTTCCTCGCAAAATTTGGTGTCATTTCGAGTAGTATAGGTACGTTTCGGCGTGTTGAAAGTGAGTTCAAGAACTTAAAGTTCTTAAGTTAGATCCAATAGGTTTTGGGGTATGATTTTTATATTTAGCGTTGTTTCGGACGTTCCGAAGGCTCAAGTGAGTCCATATTATGATTTAGGACTTGTTGGTATATTTGGGCGGGGTCTCGGGTGGTCCCGGATGCCATTCGAACGTTGCGCGAGGCAAAAACCAGCCTTAGAAGAATTGCTGGTGCACCAGATATGGTGGGACCGCACCTGCGAAGGACCAGCCGCAGGGGCGGTCAATGCCTCGCAGGTGCGGCCTCAGAGAGGGCTGCCCGGTTCCGCAGGTGCGGGCCATTTCCCATAAAGCGGAGCCGCATGTGCGGACTCCCTTCTGCAGGTGCGACCACTGGCCCCTTTCCCATTTTTGCAGGTGCGGACCTCGAGCCGCAGGTGCAAAAAACCTGAAGGCAGTGAGGTTGTTTAAAATACGGGATTTAGCCATTCTTGAACCATTTTCTTCAACTTGGACGATTTTGAGATCTTGCAAAGGAGAGATTCGACCTAGCTACTGTAAGGTAAGTATTTCCTTCCATAAAGTGAGTTTAATACTTTAATTTTTGGGTAGATTAACACATAAAACTAGTAGAAATCATGGGTTTAGAGTAAGACCTAGGGTTTTGATAAAAATGAAAATTTACCAAGGAATTAGTTATGAAATCATACAAAAACTATATAACATTGATCCTTAGGCTATGGGTAAGTATTTCGTCCGAAAATATTCGGAATCCGAGCATGTGGGCCCGGGGGTGTATTTTAGGATTTTCCAATTTGGGTTTAAGTAGGAGAATTAGGGACTTTTGAGCATAGATTGACTTGTTAATGTGATGTTTGGCTAGCTTCGAGTTCTTGGGCGACGAATTTGGAGTTTCCGGTGCGTTCTTGACTCGGAAAGTAGGCTTGAACCGAGGTAAGTCTCCTTTCTATCCTTGTAAGAGGGAATTGTCCACATAGGTGAATATAATAATTGCATGTCATTTTAGTGGGGGCTACGCACACACGAAGTGACGAGAGTCCGTGTGTAGCCACTATTATATTATATCAGGGGTTTAGAATTCACAAGCATGCTTTATGTGTCGTAACTATAATCTTAAATGTTAATTTAGGTTGTCTAATATCCTTGAATTATTAAGTGAACATCTAGGAGGTTACATTCTGAAATTTATATTATTGAAACCTTCTCTGTAAGTAAATTCTCTACTAAATTTCGTGATTTCTTGTTAATTATGTGTATATATAGGGGAACCTAAGCCGCTTGTATGATTCACGAGCAGGGTAGACCTACTATTATGTCAACCGCGTCGCATGTTTGATTCGTGAGCGGTGTAATAGATGCATCTATGGTTCGAGCCGTTCGGCCCTTCCGCAGTGCACATTTATTTTCGCGTTGTGTGAGCCGTATGTTCGTGGCATGTTATGTGTTTGTTGGATGTTGGGTGTTCTGTGATTATGTATCAATTAAATACCATGAAGAAATGAAAACTAGGTAATTTGTATGATAGAGAACTTGGCACATAAAGGTATTTGTAAAGGATATTTGATGTTCGTGTCTTCATTATTATTCATAATTGCCATCCCTGCTTAGCCTTACTTTTAAAACATATTTTTTGACCTTAGTAAGTGTCACGTCGATCTCTCCTCACTACTTCTTCGAGATTAGGAGGGATACTTACTGAGTACATATTGTTTATTAAGTGAACATCTAGGAGGTTACATTCTGAAATTTATATTATTGAAACCTTCTCTGTAAGTAAATTCTCTACTAAATTTCGTGATTTCTTGTTAATTATGTGTATATATACGGAAACCCACATCACATGTATGATTCGCGAGCGGGGTAGCCCTACTATTATGTCAATTGTGTCGCATGTTCGATTTGTGAGCGGTGTAATAGATGCATCTATGGTTTGATCCGTTCGACCCTTCGGATGTGCACATTTATTTTCGTGTTGTGTCAGTCGTATGTTCACGGCATGTTATGTGTTTGTTGGATGTTGGGTGTTCTGTGATTATGTATCTGTTAAATACCATGAAGAAATGAAAACTAAGTAATTTGTATGATAGAGAACTTGGCACATAAAGGTATTTGTAAAGGATATTTGATGTTCCTGTCTTCATTATTATTCATGATTGCCATCCCTGCTTAGCCTTACTTTTAAAACGTATTATTTTGACCCTAGTAAGTGTCACGTCGATCTCTCCTCACTACTTCTTCGAGATTAGGAGGGATACTTACTGAGTACATATTGTTTATGTACTCATGCTACGCTTCTGTACTTAATTTTACCGTTTCTGAGGCAGGTGCATCTGGGTATCGGTCCAGAGCTCGTCCATGACTTATACTTGGGTTGGACTTCACGGTGAGCTGCTTCTCTTGGCGATCTTCAGCAGCACTGTGGAGCCTTTCTTTGCTATTTTTGTCTATATTTTTCTCAGACAGTAGGACATACTATTATTCCTTTTGATTTTACTCTACCAGATACCTGTAGACTTGTGACGCCAGTTCCTGGCACACACGTTAGTAGACATTATTTTTGGGATGTAATGCTTAATTATGACTTTATGATTTTTTTTGTTTTGCATAAAGTTGCCTAAGTTATTCCTTCTATCACATATTTAAACGTTAACCGAGTAAGTGTTCGAAAATATTTTGATAAGATAAACGGATTCACTAGTAGTAAAATTGTTGGCTTGCCTGATAATAGTATCGGGCGCCATCGCGACCTCGATTAGGATTTGGGTCGTGACATCAATATTCCTGCATTTGCATGTTGGGATAACCACTCATCATAGACACAAACACAAAAAGAATGTCCAATCCAAATATAACTTGAATCTGGTCTACTAGCAGTTAAATATAAAAAGGAGCCGATGATCCCTTTATATTGTTGCACTTCGTCAGCTTCCCATATTCGTTGTCCAAGTCTATTATTTGATATTTAGAACTATAATTTCAATGACACTCCATTGACGTTTGACTTCGTAACATTTATCTCTCTTGTAATTGGATATTAAGATTTTTAATTCAACATAATAGGAAAATCAAAAGGTGTAAAGACGATCAACAGAGTTACAATTTACGCCAGACAACGAGATATATTACCAAAGAATCAAAGGTTGAATATTCAGCCATCAATATATATATATATATATATATATATATATATATATCACAATCTCCGCAATCCATCTCTAATAACTGGCAAGAAGCAAGAGTGAAAATCAACAAGAAATCAAATGGATTGATGCATGTTTAGACGGTTAGTCTTTATTCACTCAATGTGCTTGAAAATATTTCAAAAGAAATAAGACTCCTTCCAACCAATAGATACTATCATTGTATCTCACTACAACAAATATTATTTTTAACCACGAAATTATTAGGTACAATAGAAAATTCATCACTAATTATTCACTTTTTGTGACAAAAGTTACATTTCGTACTTAAATCCATGAGTCATATGCTTTTAGTGACGAAACACAAACTTCATTGCAAAAATTTTGTCTACTAAGGTTTCCCACCAAAAACATGGGTTGGCGCCAATTATTGAGAAGCACGACAAAAAAAATTATCAGTGACAAATCAATTTCGTCAATTGTTGTGACATTTCCAAAAAAAAATGGACAAATGTCCTTCCATGTGGCATTCTTGCATGAGAAATTGAAGACAAGTGGTGCACACTTGTCATGCTCTAAGCTCCACTCAAAGGCTATAAATAGGCCTTCAAAATGGCCATCAATCATCAACATTTATCCTTTGCCTCTTTCGTTCTATTTTAGCTTCTTTTCCTTTCCCTATTTTAAATAGCTGAGTTTGTAATTTAATATTTTGTTGATTCATGTATCCTCATAAATAGAGGTAGGCTTGTTTAATCCTAGAGAGACATTTCACACTGCTGAAATAGTTTCTTAGGACAGTGTCCAGCACGACACAAGTCAATTCGTGTATTTATATTGATATTGCAGTGTCATTATTGAAATTGTTGCTCTCAATTAATACAATCTAAGAAACTATGGAAAACAATACTGATGCTGAAAATACTACTGATACTACCAATATTGGCTCTACCTCCGCTTCCCCAGTTCCAGTTGCACTATCATATGCCAGGCCATTTCCAGATGTGTCAAATATCAAAATTTTCGCCAACAAAAATTTCAAGTGTTGGAAAGAACGTATTTTCTCACTGCTTGATATCCATGGTGTTGCACATACACTGCTTCATCCACAACCTAGTGCAGATACTGATAATAAAATAGTGGAATCATAGCACCATGCCAACAAGGTATGCCGTCATACCATATTGCAAGTTATTTCTAATGAATTGTTTGACGTGTATTGCAGCAATACACAGGCAAAGGCTATATGGGAAGCCTTAATTAAAAAATTCACTGCTGAAGATGCTACAAAGCAAAAATTTATAGTAGGAAAATTTTATCAGTGGCATATGAGAGATGATAAAAAGATGAACGTACAAATCAACGAATTTCAAAAATTGTTAGAAGACTTGAAGGCCGAGGGAATGTCTTTACTAGAAAAGTTTGCTTCTGGAGTGCTAATAGAGAAGTTGTCTGACTCATGGAGTGATTACAAAAGTAACTTAAAGCACAAACAGAAAATTTCACTATTGAGGAAATAGTGATCGACATCCTAATTGAAGATTCCAACAGAAAAGAATCTGCCAAAGCTAGGATGACAGCTCTTAAAGCAAACTTACTGCAAAGCAACAACAACAACCAAAAAAGGTATGAGAATAAGTCTCAAGGTTACAAGCCTAAAAATCCTAACCTTAAAAGGAAAAAAGGCTCTTGTTTTGTTTGTGGAAAACCAGGCCATCATGCCTCACAGTGCAAGTACAGAGCAGGATATGACAAAGAAAAAACTAATACTCTTAAGACTAACTTAGCCGAAGGAGGTGATATTATTGCAGATGTCATTTCTCAAGTAAATATTGTAGCACATGCAAAAGAATGGGTGATAGACTCTGGGGCTACTCGGCACATTTGTACAAATCGAGAAGCATTTTCCTCTTATACTCCTATAGAGGATGATAGAGAAGAAGTCTACCTTGGAGACTCAAGTACTACCAAAGTCTTGGGTAAGGGTAAAGTTCTCCTGAAACTCACGTCGGGAAAAATTTTAGCCCTTGTTGATGTATTGCATGTTCCTACTATGAGGGAAAACTTGATCTCTGTATCCTTGTTAGGAAGAGCCGGAGTGAAAGTGTCATTTTAATCTGATAAGATCATAATGACAAAAAATAATGTGTTTGTGGGAAAAAGTTATTATAACCAAGGACTCTTTGTACTTAATATTTCTGATGTTATCAACGGAAATGCATCTGCTTCCACTTATATGGATGAGTCTATTTCTTTATGGCATGCTAGACTGGGACATGTTAGTGTTGAGTATATAAAGAAATTACAGTCACTAGAATTAATATCTGGTTTAGACTCAAATAATACTAACAAGTGTGAAATATGTGCTGAAGCTAAAAGTACTAGAAAGACTTGTTTTCCCGTAAATA